>VWZO01016701.1:206784-231188 GCA_013396975.1 Bucco capensis | reverse complement strand
GTTCCAGTCATATGATTCATCCCACCATGTTTCTGTAATAGCAATCAGATCAAAGTTATCCGATTGCACCAGCTCATCCTGCTTGTTTCCCATGCTGCGTGCATTTGTATAAAGGCACTTCAGCTGGGTTGTTGGTCTTCCCACCTTCTGGGAGATGCATTTGTCACCTTCTTTGTTAAGGGTGAGTGTCAGGAGGAGAGAGCCAGGCTCTTCTGAATGTCATCCAATGTTAGGACAAGAGGGATTGGGAGCAAGTTGGATCACAGGAGGTTTAGTATTAACATGAGGACAAACTTCTTTACGGTAAGGGTGACAGAGCACTGGAACAGGCTGCCCAGGAGGGCTGTGGAGTCTCCTTGTCTGGAGACATTCCAGAGCTGCCTAGACACATTCCTGTGTGAGCTCGTCTAGGTGATCCTGCTCTGGCAGGGGGGTTGGACTAGATGATCTTTCTAGGTCCCTTCCAACCCCTGACATACTGTGATACTCTGAAAGTGAAGGTTGGGTAACTCTGCTGAGGGAAGGTGGGATAATTCAACTGTCTCATCCAGGGCAACCAGCATTGTAGCAGCTTTGTGCAAAGACTGCTCAAGTGCTCAGTGGATCCTGAGGACTCCATCTGTGAATGTACTTCACATTCAGGGTTCTGGGTGAATTCTGGTCTAAAAATAGGTTTCAGCTTTTATTGCTGCACTCTGAACAACAGACTTGTTCTTGGCCTTCGTCCTGTGTTAGAGCATCTGTGCTTACTCATATTCAGCATAGCTACTACCTTCCCACTACTCAAGGACACTCCAAGCCAAACAAAGCTGCTTTATGCCAACAACCTCTGCCTTTAGCTGGGGGCTTGGGGGTGAAAAAAGGGGCCATGCAGGGCAATGGAGTAGTAATATGGGGGGCATGCCTAGGCCATGGGACCCATTGTACATGGCCATGTCCCTCTCCAGATCCCTTTCCTCTGCTTGTTTCTGATGTGTAGTCCCATATACTGAGAATCTAGTAACTAGAGAGGGTGTCATATAAGCATCATCACAGCTAAAATCAGAACACTACTGAAACACAGTAGCCTCCATATTATCACTTGCCTGCATGATAAACAGCTCTACAAATGTTAATTTCTCCAGTGTTACTAGAAGTACAGAGTACACATTGCTTCGACGCTGCTGTGTATAGCTTGTGCATTTAGAGGGAATGTGTTGAGTTTTTATATTTATTTACTAGGGACACAAATTTTAACAACATGAAATATTTTGCATGTATGGTATGAATACCAATAGTTTAACATAAACTATGGAAGGAATCCAGGCTGTGTTGACATATTTTATGAATGCTATGGGATGCCAGATTGGAGGTGTACATCTGTGTGGGTTGGCCAGTCATCCCACTGCCGTCTGTGTATCTGTATGCTTAAATGAATTAGCTATTATAAAAACACTGCATAAACAACTTTAATGCTCTACATTTCCTTCTGCTAATGTAGAAGTATCTGAATCACAGTGAAGCAAGCTAACAATGATATTCAATTGCTCTTTCACTACTCATGTAAAAAGTTGGAAAGCTGAAAACCATTTGATCTCTAATGCTGAGGGCCTCCTCTCCTACTTTGACTCCATCTCCCTCCATTTCATTGGTAGCAAGTGTCTTGCAGCCTCCCGTGGCAGGAAGTACCACTGCATAATCCTGCAGACAAAATCATTACCCAGTGACTGCCATTCACAAGGTCACTCAAGGTCACTCAAATCTCTTCCAACCAGCCTGGGGCCCAGAGCAATGACTGCCTGACTGCCAGAAAGTGGCACCAGATTGCCCTGCTACCAGTGCCAGGACACCAATACAGAAGTCAGAAGCTGTGAGACACCTTAGGGATTCCTTGTACCTGAGGCCATCATGTTGGCTATTAAGTCAGAAGTGGGAATTGTAAAACAATATTTTTCCTCTTGTGTATCTGAAAATGCTACTACAATAACTCTTTGTTGCACCGCTTTTTTATACAGCACATGGCAACAACGGCTTAAGGTTCAGTTGTCATAGCCTTTACATTTGTCAGAGAATAAACATAGAAATCTTGGTGGTCAACAAACTTGCTAAGAAGTAGGGTGTTCAGCACTGAGAGAAAGCACAGGGAAATCAAGCAGTTTCTATTTTACTGTATAAACAAACATTTGTAAGATTGGCATTATGCATCTTGCTCTGAACATGCTGGTCAAATGGAATAAAAAAATGGGCAAGAAGAAAAGTTTATGTGTTTACTTGCAAAATTTGGTCTTTGAGTTAAATTAGATCCAATCAAACATTTTGAACTTTTTTTCAGCTAACAGTTTGTAGGCTAATTTTGAATTTGAATTTATTCCAAGCATGATAGCTCAGATTTGCCCCAGATGGACTTCCAGTTCTGTTCAAATCGCTTGACAGCACCATAACAGCCATTTGTAACTAAGTCTGCAGAAATGGGCTGGCACTTGCAGCCTACTAACATAGCTGATCTTTTTGTATGGGAAAAGCACCCATAAATCACAGTGCATTAAAAAGGCACAC
Source organism: Bucco capensis (assembly GCA_013396975.1). Classification (NCBI taxonomy): domain Eukaryota; kingdom Metazoa; phylum Chordata; class Aves; order Piciformes; family Bucconidae; genus Bucco; species Bucco capensis. Next base: position 228,653 of record VWZO01016701.1, on the reverse strand, counting down.
ACATCGCAAGGAAACATCATGGAGTATCCATTGTCCTGTAGATAACTATACAAATAAGTGCAAAGCATCACTTAAGTTTTATATAAGGCACATTTTTTTTGGAAAGCAACCAATGTAGTTTCACATGCTGTACTTTTTCTAATCTGACTGACTCACAGTCTTGTGATAGTGAGATAAGCTAGGTAGGCAAATTTTTACAGAGTTGCAATTACTGAAATTGTCATTACGCTGCTCACTGTAAAATAAATATAGATAGAAGTGAAATTATGCACAGGCTAGAAGTAGAAAGTGTTTTGCTTCTGTTTGCTAAATTAATCTCTTCCTAAATGGCTGCAGGCCAGGTAGGTTAGCATTTGTGGTTTCAAAGGTTTTCAGCGCTTGCAATGAGCCATGAAATTACTGCATGCTGCTGAAAATGGCAGCTGATGAAAGGAAAAGAGCGAATCCCAAAGGCAGAAAGACAGGAGGAAGCAAAATTACAGGCAGAAAGTCTGATTTTTGATGTTGCTCATTGTGAAATGTACACCCAAACTTTTAATAAAACATAAAACACTAATAAACCTGCTAACAATTCCTTACAATTTCTTTTGAAGTCTCAGTATAATTTCTGAATACTTATTAAAACAGGCAATGATTCAGTTGTGGCTGAGCAGTTTCTGTCTGTCGAATATAGTATATTGGTATACCAGTGACTTCTGAAATTAGAATTTTATTGATGTTCTTTAATTGAATTATCAAAAGGATTGATGTTTACTGTTAATAATATGACCCTAAACTCTTGAATTGTTGATCAAGTTTAACTAATACTAAATTAAATATTCAATGGTAAAAACACTGATCAATGTTGCTTCACCATTCCAAATCTTCTCTACTTGGTTGGGAAAATAAAGCTGGCTTCAGCTAGTCATGTTGCTAACAGTCATTTTACTATTTGACATGTATATGCCACAGGAATGTTGGTGTTACTCCTGGGGAGGGATGAAACAGTGATTTTAAGTACTATGAAATGGTGGATACTAGCAGAGAATTATGCACAGCAATAGCTGGGATACTTCAATACAATACCATTTTATTTTTAAAGGAACATACAAATATACCAGTCCTTTGGGTCAGTATTGTGTCACCAATTTTTTTGCTAAACTACCTACTGCTTTTAAAGACTCACAGTGTAGTAGGATAAGCTGTCATTGCAATTATTAAAACACAGTTTAGCATATAAGAAACTTATTGGCAAAAAAAAATTCAAGGACATAACATTAATAAATTGGCTGTCTATTAAAAATATACTTAACAGATTATGAATTATCCTAGAATCTGTTTATATTCTTCAGGGCTCTGTGAAGGCAAATAACTTGCTTACTGTGATGAACCATAATGTAAATTGGGGTACTTGCTGACAGAAATAAGCCTGCTTCTAATAACTTTGGAGACTGAGGAAGTTTTTCTGATATGATTGGTTATGTATGCTTTTATCAGGCCCTTTAAAATAAACAGATATGAATCAGGCAAGGCAAGCAGGCAAGAACTGAATTCAGTACTATGTCTAGAGGGAATCAGGCATGGAAAGTAAGGTCACATCCTAAAATTTCATTGATAGAGGTGACTGGCTTTAAAGGTTTCTTTGCCTTAACATAGTACTTCTAATATGAATTGTCTCCAAAATATATATGTATCTATAAGTGCAATGGCACAGAAATGGTCTACAGATGAAGGCAGCCACTAGAAGAAGTAGTGCAACATAGGATGTGGTGAAGGAAGAAGACATTTCAGCAAAGGAACCTATGCAAAAGCACTCCTGAAGTGTTGCAGGCTTCTCAAGGGCTGTGCAGGGAAAAAATGCTTTGGTTTTTTGAAAGTGTTGTCCACCTAAGAAGCAAATACACAGAAAATTGCAAGAAATGCTGTTACTTAGCCAGGGAGGTCAACTGAATCAAGGCAATCATATTGTAATTTGAATGGAGACTTAGAAAAATCATAGCATTCCTGAACAGGGCCCTAGCTACATCCCAAACAAAAGAGCTGCAGTGGACAAATCTCTTCTGAACGGAAGAATGAAGTGGCCAGGTAAAACTGCAGTAAGAATGCCACAGGTAAGAAGTAATTACTGAATTGGGATCACAACCATGTACATACACACAAATTGGGATTTTGTGTGCCTAAGTTCAGTATGTGGTAATACATGTGCAAAATGTCATGCCCTTATCTATTCAGTTGCTCGTTCATACTGCACTAATCACTGTCTCAGCACCTAATTTTGAAGACTGTAAATATTTTATTATCCACACAAAAATCAGAGGTGGTAACTGAGCTCAAGCTGTGCCCTGAGGAAAATAAAGCAAATTGTGCCACATAATAAAATATAGATATAGAAAACCACTGCATGGACATAATTCATATTCATATCGAGGAGCACTATATTATATCTAGCATAATCACATTATTCATTATATACTGTATGCTATAGAAATAGAAAATGTGTACCACACATATTGTAGCCTAAGAAACATTTTTAATTAGGTTTTTATTAAAACTTGTAAAATAAGAAACAAACAGAATATGCTTACACCTCTGTGATAGGAAGAATTTGCTGCTGCACTACAGAAAAAGATATCACAGCACATGCTCAACATTTGAAAACAAAAATGTGTACACTCGTCTATGGTATTCCTTACCATAGACAAGTGAAACAATCCTGTAAGCCTGCAGCAGAAGGCAAACAATAACAGCTTATACTAAGAAACATGCACAAAGAATAGTATTGAGATTAAAAGGAAAACACAGTAATTTTGAAGCTGAGTTATAAAATCAGAGATATTTCAGATTTTAAAAATCTTAATAGCCAAGTAACTTTCCCTTCATCCTCCTAAAAGAAAGAGTAAAAGAGTGGAAGAGAAAGAAAGAAAAAGAAAGAAAATAAATAAATGAACAAAGAAAGAAAAAGAAAAGAGGGAAGGAAAGGAAGAAATAAAAGAAAGGGAGGCATGCATCCCTAGGAATAAAATTCTATTTATTACAAGAGGAAAACATAGTCCATAATAACAGGAAAAGCTCATGGTGTGAATATATCTGACTTTTGGGCTGAATTCTCCTGAAGTCCCCATTTGAAAAGATAAAAACCAGCAGCAGAAACGTACAGCTGAAGCAAAATAAATGCTAACAATGTCACTCTTTCTTCCTAGTCATGTAAAAGAGAAGAATTTTTTTGGATGGATACTCCATAAGAAATAATGCTCTGTGTAATAAGTAAAGATATATGGCTATACATTATTTGATACATTATTCTATCATAATGAATGCATGGTGAATACCTAAGTGAATTTGGACTGTTATAATATGCTGCACAGAGTACAAAGCTAATTCAAGCAGGAATTGTAGAAGAAGCTGGAATTTACATCCAGTTTCTGTGGGGAACTAAGGCTCCTAAATCCCTCTCTTAGCATCTTCCTGAGTCGCAAAAAAAGGAGTTCTGGCTCCCAAAACTGCCCCTCTTTGCTACTGAGAAAGTATTAGGTGAAGTCAGTAACTTGATTAGATAACATATGAGTTAAAATTGAGTGTGAATATACATTGCATGTGTGGGTTGGAGAGTAGAGTCTGCCCTTGAGTGTTTATCTACTAAAGGTTTAAGTCTGATAGTATCCATTGTTTACTGCCACCAAGTAAACAATCAAATATAATGATCACAACGTACACCATGGACATATACAGAAGTCAATAGGTCTATACTACTGTAAATCAAGGCAGTCCACAACACTACCAAAATAACAGCAAGTCTTTTCCAATTAGATTGCCACTTTCCTCTGTGGTGCCTACTCTGAGGTAGTAGGCATCACCCAGAATGTTACATTTGATGTCTTTCCAAAGGCTATGCTTTATCACAAATCATTGGAAGCAGTGTATGAAATTATAGCTTCTATTTTATGCAGAAAGTCAAGTTAAATTATCATTACGTCTCTTCTAGTTTTAAAACTAGCAGGTCTACAGGAAAACAAAAGAACAGGTGGCATTTATAAGAACAGACAAATCAGAGAAAAAAACTAAGCAAGCCAAGCCAAACCTTTGTGAATTCCTCTTGTTGGTTATTCAGGCCACATGTTCTCTTCAAAATCTGCCAAATCATTTGTGCTCACATAGGACCCCATCATACTCAAATAAATCACATTTTTCCCCTTATGAAATAGTGGTATGTTAAAGTAATTTCTGGTCAAAAGAAACAAGAAAGAAAAAAGCGCATCCCCAACTGAGAAACACATCTGGCTAAAAACTGGATAAGGTCTCTCCATTTCTGAAAGCAGGAGCATGCAAGGGAGTGAGATGACTAAGGCACATCCAACTGCAGCTCAATCAGCTCTTTTCTCCACATTGCTGGTTATACCTGCTAGCCGTACTACTTTCTTAACATGGCTAGACGGTGTGGGGGAAGAGGGGTGAAACCAGGCTGGAAGTGTTTCAGGTTGCCATGTATTTAAGGGTGAATCTTTTTGTTCTTTAAGTAAATACCACTTTACACACTGTTCATCTGCTCCCAGTTAAGGCAATTACCTGCACAGGCTGCCGCTGCTGGTTTGCTTGGCAAAGTTGCCACTCAAGGCACAACTGGAAAACCATTGCATAAAGACAATCTGACTTAAAGGCCTACCTTCCTCTGAAGCACAATCCTAAAGACATTCTTAAGATACAGGAATAAAAAATAACCTAAACTCATGACTCCACTGGGAATGCACCCCCTCACACACTAGTGGCAATAACATATCAAAGGAAATTTATTATTTATTTTTAAAATTAATTCACTCCCCAAATGCAGGCTTTCATATTGTTCTCTCCATACAGCAGTGTGTAGGAGCACAGGAGATTAAACTGCATCCTGCCTGGCTCTGGAGAGCAAGCAGGTGGTGCAGGAGGAAGCTGAGAACTGCTGCAGAGATGGAAAAGGAGAGCTCGCGCTTATCATAGAATCATAGAATGGTTTGGGTTGGAAGGGACTTCTGGATGTCATCTAGTCCAAACCCCCTGCACTGGGCAGGGACATCCCCATCTAGATCAGGTTGCCCAGAGCCCTGTCAAGCCTCACCTTGAATGCCTCCAGGGATGGGGCCTCAATCACGTCCCTGGACAACCTGTTTCAGTGTTCCACCACCCTTCTGGTGAGGAATTTCTTTCTAATGTCCAGTTTAAATCTACTCTTCTCCAATTTAAAACCATTGCCCCTTGTCCTTTCACTGCAGGCCTTTGCAAACAGGCCCTCTCCAGCCTTCTTGTAAGTTCCCTTTAGGCAAACATGGAAATCTGCACTTGCTTTTGTCAAACTAATTAAAGATGTGTACAGTAAAAATTGTGTTCTGCTTTTAGGACTCGATTCTGTTTTTCCTAGAATCATAACTGTAAAAAACTGTTTGCAAAATATGTCACTGTATCTTTTCTGAGCTTTTACATCTTTACCAAATGGTTGCATTTAATTTATACTTTCTCCAAAATGTTCAAACTAAGAAAATATTAATAATTATGTGGAAATAGAAGATATGGAGGAATAGAAGATCTCAAAACACTGGAACAGAGAGAATGTCTCCTTATCAATAGCCTCAGTAGAGATCAATTTTTCAGAACTCAAGAAAGACTATAAAGATGTTTTATGAAGATGACACAGGGGAAAAAATCCCTCTCTTATGAGCAGAGAGTTCAACTTAGAATTTCAAATTAACTTATTGTATGATGCATTATTTAATAAATGTTAGCATTAATTTTTGAGGAGTTCAATTTGCATACTAGCACTAGGCCAAATGGTTGATGAAGATCACAATTAAAGAAAGATGCACCGTTCATTTGGCTAAAACAGAAAAATCAAATGAAGTGAAACCTTCATCATTACACAGAATAAAGGTGGCCTATACCTGCCAAAAATATGGAGCTCCGTGACAGATGTATTTAAAGATCTGCTGATATTTAAATCAAAATTCTTGTAGTCTGACCCTATGCAAAAGCTCAAGAACCTCTCCTAGACTCAGTTAAAATATTTTAAAAACAAAAGCTTCTAGTCTAGGGAAAAGATCCAGTGGAAGTTAGAATTTCTTTTAGCATGACAACTGAAATGAGTTTTCATCACCTTTTCTATTGCTTATTTTCTGTTGGTTTTTTATGAAAAATAAATTATTTGAGTAAAAGTATTAGCATTAACTTACCCTACCAGCTATATATGTTATACCAAAGAATGCTACAGCTACAAATAAACACTGGCATTTAGAAGAAATGAACTATAAAAGATGGTAGCTCTTACAGATTCATGGATTATTATGCTGGAATAGATGATTATGACCCTCTAGTCTGACCTCCTGCATAATGCAGGCCACAGGACTTCTCTGAATTAATTCCTGATTGAACTAAGGCATCTCCAATAGAACTGGAGTTCAAAGGCTCCTACCGCCTACCCCAAGCAGTCACCTTTTCCATGGTACACAGAGCTCTACCATGCAGATCCTAGTTTACCACATCATCTTTGCTTTTGGATTCAGACAAAAAGATAAAAAGAAATATTTTAAAAATATTTTTCAACACTTCTGAAAATTATTTTATGGGGAAAAGTCCCACAGCAGTAAATAACAAATGTTAAGAGTTTCCAGTCTATCATCAAAATCTGGAAAACGTAAATCAAAAAGTGTTTTGGGGAGAGGGGGAAGGGAGTAATTGTTGGAAATAATGGTCCAGTAACAGAATTCAGCTCTTCTCTTTTAACCGCAGCGCAATGGCCTTCAGTGACATGAACCATAGTTTCTTTTCTGATGTGCAGTTGTGAAAGGGCCCAAATCCTCAGCTGTTCTGGCCTGACTTCACTGCAAGGGGCAGAGGGCTCCTCCCTCATTTTCATGCCTCTTGAATCCTGCATCTTTTTCACAGCCATGAAAGGAGACTTCAGGTGCTCTTAAGAGAGAGTCATGCTGAGTATAATACTAATGTAGTATCTGACAGTTCTAGCTTTGGACTAGGACTGCATTGTACTTGGTACTGCACAAAACAGAGCAAAAGGAAAGCCATGTCACAAAGGCAATGTTTGGGGGATAAAAGGAAGATAATGTGTAAGTTAGAGTCATTCAATGCCATCTTCTTTTAATCATGAGGGGCAGCACAGAAGAAAGCACACACAAAAAAAAAGAAAGTTGGCCTGCTGGAGTCAATGTCAGCCTTTAAATATTGAATCAGGACTGAGTGGAGACAGCACTGGTTGGGGCTTGTACATGAAGACAACTAGGGAAATTTTTGAGGTTGTAAAGGGTAGAGAGTCACTGAAGACCTGTATAGAGAGGATTCTCATGAAAAGCTGCCATTTATGCAAGAATCTACAAAGTAGTTGTTACATAAACCAACATTATTTCATTATTTTCTTGACTTCCCTGGCTGCCTGCACCATGTGTTGTTTTTTTAGAGATGCTATGCCGTAACATGTAAAGTTGAGGCAAACATTATGTCGATGTTAGTTGTGTGAGTAGCAGGCAGAATAGTGCTGCTGCTCATAGCAACAGAGAAAAGTCTGAGGCTAAAAGGAAGGAGCTTCTTCTTAGTCATATTGCACTCAAGTTGAAAGCTGCATCCGTGAAGAGATAGAAGGGCATGGCTTTTCAAAACAAAGGTCTATTTCAGGACAGAGCATTAGAGATGGATACATGTGTATGTTTCATCCGCACAGAGATGGTAGATGAAGTTGGGTTAACTAAGTTGCTCAGATATTAGATTCTGAGGAAACACTACAGCATTAATATCTTTGAAGAGCGGAGCTGACACACAGCAAAACGTTGGGAGGCCAGTGTCCATGGAAGCTTTATCTGATATTGAATGTTATGGTTCATTTTATCAGAATGGTGCATTGTACACATAGTCCATGTTTTTCCTGGCTTTCCCAGGTCAAAATGTTGGTTATAATCTTTAAACCCCTAAAAAGATTTAGTCTGCAACTCTAGAGACTGCCTCTCTATTTTATATTCTCACACAACAGTTATGGCTGTTTCAGGTAAACGGGAAAAAGAAGCAAAAGATATTGTTTAATTAAGCCACAACTAGCAAGGTGGGGGTCAGTCTATTCTCCTGGGTTAGCACTGATAGGAAAAGAAGAAATGGCCTCAAGTTACACCAGAGGAGGTTTAGATTGACTATTAGGGAAAATATCTTCAACAGAAAGAGTTGTGAAGCAATGGAACAGGCTGCCTGGGAAGTGATGGAGTCACTGTCGCTGGAGGTGTTCAAAAAATGTGTAGATGTGGCACTCAGTAACAGAGTTTAGTCACGGCATGGTGGTGATATGTTTACAGTTGGACTTCTTAATCTTACAGGTCTTTTCCAACCATGATGATTCTATGATTCTAACTCTATTTGGGAACTCTTATCTGTCCCATGAAGTCACTTGTAAATGAAGTCACTTTCCAACTGAGAAGGACTGCCGCTAACGCCAGTGAGCTACTGGATTAATTTTCTTATTAGATATTAGAAACTAATATATTTTGTAGGATACCTGTTCTATGGCAGATTACGGTAAAAAATAGCACCTTTCTCAAACTCAAGTATCTTGGCTACTTAAATATATATCTATAAAATGCCAAAAGTAATTAAACCTTATTGTGAACTAATTCCTTGTCAAAATTTCCTGCTTATGCGGCAGCACTTTTCAAGTTACACAAATACTAAAAAAAGCTTCAGTAGAAAAGCTCCAAACAGCTGATCCACTATCTTTGAAAATTTATTTTAAAACCTCACACCACTCCAAGCTAAATCCTTGAAACTCTTGATGCCAAGTTTCAGACTACAGCGCGTTTTGTTTTTTGGGTTTTTTTTACTACGGAGCTTTAAAACTCAGAAATGAAAGTTCATAATGCAAGTAACTACACAACCCAATAGTGAATTCTTAGATTTTGAATGCAAAAAATGCCAAATAAGAACAAATATAAAATAAAGAAATACAAAGGTAAAAATTGAACATTATTTCAAGGATTATTCTACTATGATAATGGAGTCTGATTCTTATCTGTTGAACTGTTGCTTTACTGACCCTTTATAGATCCATTCTTCCAATAACCCTTGCTACTTACTGTAACATTAATTCATTTATTCACATTTCATTCCTCAAGAAAAATCCATTAACACGCAACAGTTCAATGTGATCCAAAGCAATCTAGTTAAAACAGATAGTATGGTAAGGTTAATTTAAGATATTTTTCTCTGTCACTAACAGACTAATGGGATTTCTGAAAGTTGTTGCTAAACTGTTAAATATCTGACCCTTGACACCATCTGAAGCACTATTTGCTTTGTGCCTGAAGACCACTATTTAGTAGTTTAGAAGAAAATATTATTTTGGTTTTCGTCTGCTACAACAATGTCAAGTGGCAGTCCCATTAATAAAAGATATCTGTTGAGAATAAATAATTCAGGTCAGGTCTTGTCAGATACTGTCATCCATTAGCATGGATTGCATTATCCAATGGTGTTTCAGAGCATTCAGGATCCAGAAGTCTTTGCGCATTAATGTCTCACAGCTATGGTGTGAGGGATAAAGCATATGTATCATCCACAACTTAGATTGAAAATCTCCAGAGTTTACCTATGCTTAGTACTTTTTATCATCTTGGGTGTATTGTATGTATGCTTTAATTATCTATGCATGGTATCAATTGTTTAAAGCACAGGCTGCTATCAAAGCTTTACTTCTTGCTTCAGATAAGGTACTTAAATGTATGGCTATTTCTATATAGTCCATGATGCAGGGGCAAATAACCAGCCAAGCACTTTGCTATCACAGGACTGGCTTCCTGCAGAGCTACTTCTGCAGTGCAGAATGCTTGGATCTGGAGCCAAGATGTCCCAGGGCCCCAGATGGGGAGTCTTAGTACTTTTTTTCATTGTGATGGTTTTTCAATTGAAAGTGCATGATATATTGTGAGAGTTTTGCCACAGACCACCAGAGTGATATTTTTAAATAGCAGAAAAATAAAACCATATTTTGCATGCCTGGGAGTATGAAAGAAGTTTGTAGGTAATGGTGATATGGACAAGAACATTGAGGCTGTTGGAGACATAAAGGATGTTCATTTATCTCTTTTTAGATCCAGCCTGTATTGGTCATCATAGGGATTCTGAAATGTCTGGGAAGGACTAAGAAAGAAATACTGTCAGTTTGAATCACCAACAAAACAGTCATTGCTAACAACGCTGCTAGGGTATAACCCTGTGTCTCTTTTATGTGTATTACATTATTCAGAAACTAATAATCAGGGACAGAAACGAAGTGGCAGGTGCGATTTCATTACAAATACCAGAAACCAAAAGAGCAAGGTCACTAAACTGAGTTCACCTAACTTAAACATAGTTTAATATGATACTAAAAAAGTGAAACAGTGGAGACACAAACAAGTCTGTTATACTATTGTGTTGCAAGATCCTAACTTGAGGAACAAATTAGACATTTTCAGAGAACTTTGGTCATTTGCTATAGGCAAGGAAAACAGCCCTTGAATATCCAAGACATATATCCTGTCTATGCATTAACATGACTTTGAATTTAAATGCCCTTCTCCAATATCAGCATTCTACATTACTGGTTTGATGGTATTCCATGGCCTGAGTTCTTCCTTTCAATACTCTGTGCAAATCATTGCATATCTCAGAAAATCTCTGCTACACATATGTAGAAGAAGGAACTTTCTACTTATGCTGAATGACAGGATAGAGGAGAAAATCACAACAATTTGCATACTAATAGGGTTGCATGAGTTATGTCTGATACATTTTATTAAATTAATTCCTATTTTTAACATAAATTGGAAGCAGAGAAAAATATTTATTGTAATTTTTTCAGTATATTTTCTTGATTTGAATGATTGCCTTACACTTTTTAGTTACTTGTATTAAACCTTAATAAGATCCTATAGAAATTAAAAACAGGGGTTATAAGTGAGATATCAATTAACATAAGAATCAATTTAATGGTAATTTAAATAGCTAACTTATAATTTTTGCATAATGAAGTGGCCTGTGGGCTTGAAGTCCTAATCATGACTAATTAATTTAAAGGATGTTACTTTTTATTACCATTGAAATGTCTGACAGGTGATAAAACATTTAGGGTTGCAGTCACAAACTTTTTACACCAGCTGTAATATAAGACGACAGGTTATATAAACCCTTTCTCTGAAAAATTAATATTTAAGGAAAATAATGTTAAGTGATTAGCATCAAATTCAGCCATGGTAGAAGTGGGTGAATGTCCTAGGAAGAAATTATGTCTGCCTAAATGAAGGCTCAGTTTTATCTTATCTTTCAGTAGGAACTGGATTCTGCAATTCTGGGTTTCTCTGCCATACATACAGAGTGCTATTGAAATGAACATGTGTCACACAAGGAAGTCTTCACCAGGCAACATTTTCACAGTGAGATTTTTCTCTTTCTTTTTCATTCTATGAATCTGAATAAAATTAGAAGATAATCAAATTAAATCCTAATATGTGATATCTTTTAAAGAAAATAATGAGTTAGGGTGAAGACAAACCTAGTTCTCCCTTCTTAAGAAAGAGCAGTTGTGATCTGCAATATGTTTGTTGCCACAAAAGTTATGGAGGTGCACTATGCATGTGCTGTGCATTCAGTACCATGGCATTCTGGCATGTGGGGTCTGTTGGAGCTTGTTCTCTCCCCACCTCCCATTGGATCCCTGCCCTGATGACACCAAGGCTAAAAAGGTTCTGCATGTATTTTAGTTCTTTTGCTTATACGTAATCCAGGTTATATGAATCTGTAATAGCAGGGAAAGAGGGCAGGTCGTAGAGTACATGAGGATAACATATCACAGAGTACTGTAGTCAGTGTCAAGTAGGTAAGGGAGTAAGCCTTCAAAGGGCTGCCTAAGATGTTCCAATCAAAGTGAACTGCAAGCCCTCTCCATGTGGTCAGGAGGTTGTACTTATGGGCTTTTTGAATAGTCCCACAGGGCAGCTTTTCCAAACCAGGGATCAAGTCTTGATGCTTAAGAGTAAGGGAATAAATCTATATGGCAATTGAGACTAGTCTGTCTCTAGAGGCTGCAACAGCAGTGCTGTGGGCTGTAAGGAGCATCTGTAATGTGAGCAACTCATGTAACTAGATGAGCTGTCAGAAAATTTTCAGGATTTGTTGGCTGTCACACCCAGCTCACAGACCATGGAAACAGCTTCCGGTTGTTATGGAGATGTTCCCTATGGAAAATCCTATAACGAAGCTTCATGTAATTTTCTGTGAGACTAAAGGAGGAAAATTATTACCTTACTTAAGTGAAATGTCGCAGTTGTTAGACTGACAGTCTAACACGTAACATGTTAGTTGTTAGGTCAGTGGTCTAACATGTAACATCTAACATCTGGCATGTAACACAGGAGTTACAGGTAGCCTACCATGTTTCACTAGAACTAGGAAAGGTAACCTGGATTTTTTTCCTGTCTTTCAGGTGACTGAAGAAATGATTGCTTTTTGCTAGCCTCAGTGGAGAAATTCTTCATGCCTAGACTGTCTCTCAATAAAGAATGTGAACCTGCTCATTTGCATAGTGATTAGGAAGATAAATGTGATTAGAAATTAGATTTTTCCAGAAGCATTAGTTGTCTTTCTTTGGAATACCTTAACTTTAGCAATCTAGTTTAATAAAAGTTTAGAAATATGAGACAGTTTTTCATTGAAAAGTTATATCACAGAATTCTACAGCAATAATAAAGGAGAATTAGATAAACAGGTAAAAATGTGAGAAAAATGTTAATAAAAAAATAGACTAGAACTACACAGAGGAGAGGAAACTTGTTCAGAGACTCATGAGGACGTAACTGAATATTAGGAAAGAAACACAAGTGTCATTAGTAGACATATGGGCCAATTGTACACCAGAAAAAGGATGAAACACTTGCTGTATAGACACTTATGTATGGATGAGTAGGAGGCAAGATCTAAACAAAAATCTTTACACCATGCCTCGTCAAGTTAACTTGTAAATAAACACTTTTAGCATAATAGATTCCAAAAAAATAAACTGTCTTATATTCACCTATCACAAAGGGGGAGCATGCCAGACTCTTTTGCATTTCCCTAAATGCAAGTAATACAAGGGAAGAATGCAAATGAAATACATTTTGTTTATAGAAAGATGTGCAGCTAATCATGTTCAGTTATCGCAGAAATAATGTTTTCTGCTTTAGCTATATTCTGACACAGTTAATAATTAAAACACAAACACATGAAACAAATTTAATGGCAGACTTTGTAATTACACAAGTACTATGTTTGTTTTGTAAACATAAGTGAAATTCTTTTGTACATACTGTAATTAGGAGATCATAAAAATCAGAAGCTATCTCAGAAGGAAAAACTGGCCCACGTTTTTTTTCTGAAAGAAACTGTAAGTATACACAAGCCATCATCAAAACAGGTTTTTCACAAAACCTTGAAGTGTCTAAGCATGTAAGTTAATCAATACATGTCTATTGCTGATTCCACAGTTTATTTTTTATAAAATAAAAGCTGTTGCTCAAGCTGTTCATAGCCATGGGAAGAAACACTGCACCAGAAGAAAAGTAATGGTGGCTCTGGGGGCAAAGGCCTTCATTTGTACAGTCATGGCGAAGGATTTAGATTTGCAGCCTATGGTAGGTTTTCTAGGTAAAGAAATTCAGCTTTTGGAAACCTGTTTCAAAGAAGTTGTCCAGAGGGTGTTATTTTTGTTATGTTACTTGGCTAGATGTCTCTTGTTCTGTGCCCATCTCCTGGTAAGAGTAATTGGGGAAATGAAAAATAGAAGAGAGGTCTAAAAGGAAGTAACTTGCAGAAAAATGGAAAGATTCAGAATGAAATGAGCTGTGCCACAGGGGAGCAGAACCCAGGCTAAAGAAACCGCTGAGACCAGAAAGGAGAGTAATCCACAAAGATAGCTGGTAAGAGGAGGAAGGAGAAATACCTGTGGATTTGGATGGACTGGAAAAGATAGAAGATCCTCAGCAAGACAGGAGAAAAATGAGGTAGTCTTCCAGTTCCTCACCATCCTCTCTTTGTTGTTGATGCTATAGACATCCTCAGTTTCCTACTGAAAAACTGGCAGCTTGGGTGACCGAACAAGCTCCCCGTCACACACCCCAGACTCCTTTCTCCAAGGCAAGTATAATTTTCCTTTTGTCACTCAGGTTTTGTTTGTTATTGAGCCTTTGTGCTCCTGCAGCTGGACTTCTGTATTTTATTTTAAAACAGGAATTTTATTTGACACTAGCACTTTTTAAAAGTACAAGTCAGTATAATCACTGGTGGTTGTCCACAACTTTTCCATTTCTCATTATGCTCAGCATTTTGTGAGATCAATCTTTCTAAAGCATAGGGGCTGGGCTGATTTTTCTCTCTTTCCTGTTATACATCTCCCCAGAGGATATTACTGCTAACTTTTTTATCAGTGGGACTCTCCTTGCTCTAGAAACAGCCTTCTCTGGATGAAGAAGCAGAATATCCATCTGGACCTCCAGAGCCCAGCCATCGCCCACCCAGTGGCTATTTTAAAACATTAGCCTAGTTTTCTGTTCAGAAGGGACAAATTTTGGACATTGTTCTAATACAAAATTAGGCTTGAGTGAAACATTTCAGGGGTTTTTAAGTACTTTTTTTTTTTTCCTTGAGGTCACCTTGTCTTCAACTAAAAGCATCACCTCCCCTTCAAAGACTGCTTGAAAGCGATGTCTGTCAACACACTTCTCAAATCAGCATCTGAACAACAAGACAAGCTGCTTCTGTTGACTTCTGCTGCTGTTTCAGCACATAAAACATCTCATTTTGTATCCTGCCTTCACCTGCTCTTGTAGTCATGTAGTCTCATTTCAATGTTTCCTTTGAAATCCACTCAATCATCAGCAACTGAATCTTTTCTCAAATCCATCCATGCACAGTTCATGTATCCTGGAGAGCCTGCTCATTGATGCTTATCTCAGCACTACTTCATTGAACCAGGCTTTCACATTCACACCAAGACTGCTCTGAAGGTACACATATGTACATATAAGCAGTTCTGCAAAGTGAAAAAAAATTCAAAGGAAGCACTGCAAATGCACCCAGTTCTGAATTTCTAAGGTCTAGTCACTGCAACAGAGGATATATTTTCAGATCTACATAGATAAGAGGAGAACATTGAATGCAGTCAAGTCTTTCTATCCTTATTAAGATGGGCATCAAAACTATACGCAGAGGATACTTGGACTTACTTAATGGAACAATTGTACATTTTATTTGTGCCCTGGTCTTTTTCTAATAATTCACCACTTTCTATGTTGGTTTTGTTTGGTTTTAACAGCTCTTGTCTGTTAAGTTAATGTTTTCTTAGAATTACCTATTATGAATTCGAGATTTCTTAACTGTGCGGTAACAGTCCAGAGCCCAATACTGTGTTTATAAAATTAGGCTTGTTTTTCTCCAAATGCGTTACTCTGCATTTATTAGCATTGAATTTCATCTCCCATTTTACTGCCCAGTTACTCAATACTGTGAGATCCTTCTACAGCTCTTCAGAGCCAGATTTCATTTTTACTACACTGAATAATTTAACACCATCAAGCTTTATCAGTCTCTACCACCTTTTCTAGATCCTGTATGAATTTGCTGAATGGGACAAGCTTTAGCATAGGTCTCTGTAGGGTACACTATTTTCCTCCTCTGACAACTATTTACTCCTCCTTTTCATTTACTATCTTTTAAGAAGACAGTGGGAGATATTTATCTGTTCTTGCTAAACTGATCACTAGTAAGTTTTTACAAGACATATTGGTGAAGAGCATTTGGAAATCTCAGAAGACTGTATCTGTGACTCATCCTTGTGCCCATGCTTAATGACTCTCAAACAGATTACCTGATAGGCTTGTGACCGAAGTTCTCTATACAAAAGCCATATTAACATTTCTGTGTATATTTATCAAATTATTGGCCGATTAATTTCTTTTATGGTAATTCCTACAAAGCTTCCCAGCCTGGACATCAGACTTGCAGAGGATTCAGAAGCCTGTTTCAAAAACTGGCATCATATTTGCTACATTCTTTTTCAGAGGCATAGAACAACTGCAGACAGAAGGTCAAGAATTTCATGGCATAATTTCACCATAATGTGCACCTGCACACATATAATCCTTGTCTGAAGATTTGTTATTGTTCAGAATATCAACACATTCTAAAATCTTATTTTGTGTCTATTTGGTTTCAAGCAGACCTTCTAAAATGCTCCACTTCAAGGTGATAGCACTGGAGCCTCATTATAGCCTCCATAATGAACACAAATGCAACAATTTCTTTAGCTATCTTTCTGAATTCAGTTTTTTTGTGAGTATTCCTTGCACACTCTGGTCACCTATTGGCCCTCCAGATAATCAGAAAGGCTGTTGCGCCGAAATATTTGAAAAAACACACGGGTGATTAATTCTGATAGCTTTAGCAAACCTCCCTTACAGGCTGTTCTACTGTAACAGCCCTTCCTTGATCTCTTTAGAGTGTTGCTATGAGCTCTGCGCCCCAGATGCACTGTTGTTAATTAATCTGTGACACCTGCCAGCATTTGACCTTTTGATTATCTACGTCACCTTACAACTGGAACCAAAGGCATTGATGCCATCCAGATTAGCTGGCAGCTAAGAATGGATCTGAAGATGTCTCCTGGGAGGTTTTAGAATCAGCTGGATGACTAAGACTGACCCATCCGTCTGTGTGCAGAGGGTCCTTCATGCTTAGCTGATGATCTGCTTCCCGCCTTGTCCCCTGTTCTCCTGTGTGCCCCTTGCTTATCACTTATTATCTGTTTGGTTTTTTTTTCACTAGGTAATTTTGACAGAAGAATCAATAAAGATAAAGCGGTTCTCCTGACAGAGGAAGAAGACAAAGTATAAAATTTTACCTTTACAAAAATCTACTACCAGAAGCTTACAGGTCAGGCCAACCCTGCTTTGCCATATGGTGCAGGCTGAGAGGATGTACAGTAGAACTTGCACGTGCATATATCCTCTGCTGACATCCACTTTATGTTTATACAATACACCATTGCCACACCAAGCCCCTTTTGCTTAACTGTCAAACAATTATAGCTGGGTTCATGTTCTTACCTTTGTGAAAATACCCACAGCTATTTTTCTTTAAGTATGAACTTGAGGAACTCCCTAAATTCTTCACATCAGACACTGTGTAAACACCCACCCACCACTTCCTGCGTGCATGCTTCCAGTGGATGGTGAAATTGGAGTAATTGTGTTTAAATCTGATACAAGTAAGCTCCACAACCATCTTTTTTATGAACTTTTTTAGATATTTACTAGAGAATCAGGAAGAGAAAAAAAAATGAAGGCAAAAACATTATTAGGCCTATTTTGATAGTTCTTTTCCTCCCCATATTTTTCCCTGAAGTACCTAGCATAGCCTTGGAAATAATAAAGGAAAACATAATAAGGTTTAGAAATACCTGCCAGCAGGAAAAGAAGGAAATGGAACAAAGAATAATTTACCACTCGCATTTTCCGAATTGCCAAATAAAGGAAAAACAAAACCAAAATCGTCATCTGCAGGGCATATTACATCAAAGAGGCTGGTAAATTTTTTTAGCTATTCAAAAAGAAGATACAAACCCAGAAGGGAGTGTCTGCTTTCTGCAAATCTATATTACCTGCTTCTTTCACTGGGTCTGCTTACATCTTCTCAACAGTTTTCATCAAGCTATTTTTCCTTCTGCTTTATACTTCTTTTGCCTTTCTAGCTTCTCAGAAGCTGGACTCACTGTCCAAGTTCCAAGGTATCAGACACAAACTTCTTTTTCACCAAATACGTAGTTTCACATATTTCAACAAGAAGAGATGGCTCCGTAATACCATACAGAATTAAAGTATTTCTTTTACTGTCATGTGACTTTTTAATCTGTGTTGTACTCATTAAAATTTTCGTGGGAGAAAACCCACGGTAATCTTAAAAGAATACCTTTTAACTGAATATGCCAGGCACCTCTACATTGGATTTGTTTAGGAATTAAAGCCTTCTATAGCCCTTCATGTCAGATGTTACTCTGCCAAGATGCACTACACGAAACAGGAGTTTCTCTCATCAGCAACATACATAGTAATTGATAGATGAGGCAGTTTGTGAACATAATAGAGCCCCAAGAGTGATTTTAAGCTAGTATTCACTACATGGCCATCTGCTGTTATTTCAAATAGAAGTTCTATTAACATTTTCATTCTAAACTTAGCATTCCTACAAGGGTCATAATTAAATATTAACACTTTATCTTGCAAAAAAATTAATCATTCCTTTTCTACTAGTAACACTTGTTCTTTGCTTCTGAACATGTCATAAATGTGATAAAGAAAGTACTAGAGTGCAAGGAAGATTTCATCACCAATCTACTCAGTAAAGTTACAAAAATTGTGTATCATTTATTTCTCTCAAGGGAAGAGTAATTAGGATGTTTTGTGACGAGAAGACAAATAATGCACTTTTTAATCTTTACATGCACACTGGCTTTTTGCAAATACAGAGCAAGTGTCTTTCTGAGCACATCATGAACTAGAATTATGATATTGGAACTAGTAAAGTTGACATATCCAGAAGCAGTTCACTTTAAGTTGAAATGCTAAATGGTATAAACATCTGATGATTTTGTTGGAATCAGGATTGAAACATTGTTCACATCTGGAGCACTTCTTAACTAATGTAATTTAAAGTAAAGTGTTTAGGAATGCAGGGTACCACCAAAGAGTTGACAAGAATCACAAAGAAGGTATCAGTCTTAAATGCCCAGTTTAAGATTTATGGCATATGATTTAAACTTCTGAAATGATTGTGTAGGGAGGTTTTGGTTGGTTGGTTGTTGTTTTTTTTTACTTTCTAGATAGAAACCATTAAGCCCATAAACACATCTGATTCTGAAAAAGGTTGGCTTCAGTATATTATGAAATCATGCTTTTCATTATTTTTTAAACTAATATGCAAAACTAGTATTCTTGAAATAATGTCTATTTTCAAAGCAGGTTTAGGGATTCCAAAAAGATTCTAAAAACACGGAGCAAACTAAACATCAGAGCGGGTGCTGCAATGACTCTTGGATATCAGAAGAGAATTTTATCAGCATAACACATTTAGAAAAAACACAAGTGAAGGATAGAAATTACAGCACTCATAGCACCAGAAAGATAGCACTCCTGATGCTAAAAGTCATAATCTTGCAGCACTAGCACATCTTTCAGCATTGAAGACAACAGCAAACTGGCAAAAAGAACTCATAATCTGTCTCCCAAAGGCAAACTATGTACGAGGAGAAACGAAAGTAGGCAATACTGAGTGGGAAACATGAGTATTGCAGTGCTTCACTACATAATACTTGGGACTGTGAAAAATGTTTGGAACTGTCTTAGTATTATCCTTATCAAAGAGAGCTGAGTTAAGCCAGTAAAGACTTTTTAAAAATCCGTCTTCACATGCATGTCTTCTTTTTTTAATGATAAATGTCTTAACCATCTTTGAAACATTTAGAAAATGTGGAGCTAGTAGTGACAATTAAATAAAACCAAACACAGCACTTAATATAGTATGGTGCAAAAGATATGGATTGGTATGGAAGTAAATTCCAGAAAAAAATAATCCACCTAAAGTTCATTTTATGTATTACAGCCACCTGGACTGCAGGATATCATGATACACTGCAAAGGCTTAAACTTAGTTCAGCTGAATCCTGGTAAGGACCTGGAGGACATGGAAACGCACTGTAGCAGTACATGAAGTCTACTGTTTACCAAAGTACAATATTTACCTCCAATGGAAAACACAGTCATTTTCTGTGGAATGTTCTATTATCAAGATTTTTATTTTTTTTTTGGTGAAACAAAAAGGTTTGAACAGTCTAAACTGTGAACATATAATCCATTCCTTCTCATTGTTTCATAATAACTAGGTCATACTTCCAAGATATTACTTTTCTGCAGAGGAAGTGAGCTGAGTCAATATGCTGGGGAAAAGAAAAAAATTCTGGGAAAGGAGATTGTCCTACTCTGCTGCTGCAAACAGCCTGTAGCTGTAGCTTTGTTTGGCTTGGCAAGCAAACAACAAAGCCAGAGCAATGTATGCACTAACTAACCCTATTTCCTGAGCGTGAAGAGACTCTCCATGAGCTGTCAGCAGCAACAAGTTTGTCTAAACAGCACCCTGAAGTGCTGAGTTGGGATGCCTACACAGGGCAGTGGCAATCCCTAGCTGGCTCTGGTATGCTGTGGCATGTGCCTTCCCAGGTTAATTGCCCAGTCAATCTGATATTTAGACAGGCACAGCACTACCAAGGTACTATTTTTTGCTTCAGATTCTGTGGTTAATTCATCTGATGCTGCCTTAGATGTATCTGTAGATAGGGAAGAGATCACTCCTCTGGTCTTGTGTTTCAAGGGGGAAAGAACCATAAGACACAAATAATTTCCAGGCAGTTACCAGGATATGCACAGAAGTTGTTGTGCTACAACAACTCTTGTCTGTGAAGGACTACACCCTTACAGAGAAAGTATTTTGCAAACTCCATCTCCCGCTGGACTGAATTAAAATACTTTCTATGGAAAGGTGATACTAGGGAAGTAATGGAACAAACTCAAGCATGAGAAATCTTATGCAAGTTTTAACCATTGTCATCGGATGCTCTGTGAGGTCTACAGAATAGCAAATGTGACTGACAGCCATCCTTGTTACTAAAGTTCATATCAACTCATGTAGAATTTCACCAAAGTTGCTGAAACTAGAATCAGTCTAAGGTCTCTTTGCAGTCACTGGAGAAATACAGGCACAGAAGTCCTAAATCATCCTCTGGAAACATGTCACCTTCTTCTCTGACTTTGCAAAGTATCGAGGACATCTCTAGCCCTAATTTAGATGCTACAGTCAGGTGCCTAATATTAGGCAATCGAGTACAAGTATGAGTCGGTATTTGAAGCTAACAAATCACACGTGAGGTGAATAATGCATGTAATAAAGGTACTTAAAAAAAACATGGATCATCACCATATAAATAAAAGAATTAAGATGAGAGATTGGTGGAAATATTTTTTTTTGCTTTCTAATGAGTATATTCAGTTATTGTGAATATATGCTCTTCTTTGACACATAACATCTTTAAGTCCATATGCAAAGCATCATGCTGCTATCGTTTCATATGCACACCTCCAGCATGTGTGCATCACCATTGCTTCCACATCCTCACTGTATGTGTGCCTGTTATGCAGCACTTGCAGTGTTCAATAGCACATGGTCTCTAAACCCAGGTGCTCCTGGATTGTTTATACTATAAATTTTCATATATTATTGTCAATTAAGTATAAATTGTCATATTTTAAAAATATTTTGAGGAACTTTCTATAACAGCCTTCGAATACATAAATAATTATAGCAGAGGGGCTGTAGTTAAGAGAATCATAGAATCATAGAATCACAGAATGTTAGGGGTTGGAAGGGACCTAGAAAGATCATCTAGTCCAACCCCCCTGCCAGAGCAGGATCACCTAGATGAGGTCACACAGGAATGTGTCCAGGCAGCTCTTGAATGTCTCCAAAGAAGGAGACTCCACAGCCCTCCTGGGCAGCCTGTTCCAGTGCTCTGTCACCCTTACTGTAAAGAAGTTTTTCCTCATGTTAACTCTAAACCTCCTGTGATCCAATTTGCTCCCATTCCCTCTCGTCCTAACATTGGATGACACTGAGAAGAGCCTGGCTTTCTCCTCCTGACATGCACCCTTAACATATTTATAAGCATTAATGAGGTCCCCTCTCAGTCTCCTGTTCTCCAGGCTGAAGAGATCCAGCTCTCTCAGCCTGTCCTCACAGGGCAGATGCTCCACTCCTTTAAT
>VWZO01016701.1:84033-206282 GCA_013396975.1 Bucco capensis | reverse complement strand
GAACCTCCCCCAGCACAGCTTCATACCATTCCCCCATGTCCTGTTACTGTTCGCAAAAGAGTTCAGTCCCCACTCCTCCCTCTCTGGTAAGGAGGTTATAAACTGCAATGAGACGTCTCCTCAGTCTTCGATTCTCCAGACTGAACAGGCCAAGTGATTTCAGCCTCTCCTCATATGACTTCCCCTCTGAGCTTTTAACCATCTTCGTGAACAGTACTGGACCCAGCACTGACCCCTGGGGGTCACCACTAGTCACAGGCCTCCAGTTAGACTCTGCTCCACCGACCACAACTCTCTGGGCTCTGTCCTTCAGCCAGTTCCCAATCCATCTCACAGCACAGTCTCCAATCCATGCTTCTTAAGCTTGGCTATGAGGATACCATGGGAGACAATATAGAAAGCTTTGCTAAAGTCAAGAAAAAACTCCACTGCCTTCCCCTCATCTACCCATCTAGTTATGCCATCATAAAAGGCTATCAGATTAGTCAAGCATGACTTCCCCTTAGGGAATCCATGTTGACTACTTGTGATAAGCCTCCTTCCTCCACATGCTTGGAGATGGTGGAAAGAACAAGCTATTCCATCAGCTTTCCAGGAATGGAGGTGAGGCTGACCGGCCTATAGTTACCCGGGTCATCCTTCTTGCCCTTTTTGAAGATCGGGATAACAGTGACCCTCCTCCAGTGCTCAGGCACCTCTCCCATTCTCCAGGACCTCTCAAAGATTATGGAGAGTGGCCTAGCAATAACCTCTGCCATTTCCCTCAGCACTCATGGGTGCATCTCATCTGGGCCCATGGACTTGCGGATGTCCAGTTTGCTCAACTGATCTCTGACCCAAACCTCATCAACTGAGGTCAAAACTACCTTCCTCCCATCTTCCTCTGCAGTTTTGAAGTTGTGGGACTCCTGGTAGTTTGCATTAGCAGTAAAGACCTAGGTGAAGGTGGCATTGAGTAATTCTGCCTTCTCTGTATCCTTGGTCACCAGTGCACCCATTTTGTTCAGCAAAGGGCCCACACTACCTCTAGACTTCCTTTTGCTTCCAACATACTTGAAAAAGATTTTCTTGTTATCTTTGACCTCCCTCGCCAGGTTAACTCTCAGGTTACTTTGCAGTCTTATGCTTTTCCAATTCTTTAGGCTTTCTGGTCAGCTTTGTCCAATGATTTTACTGGCCCTGACTATAGACCATACCCTGTGGATCACCAGTAATATGCCTAAAAAGACAGGGCCTTCAGGCTACACAACTGCTATGTTTGAAATCCTAAGGTTACTGTAGCTTTGGGATTGGGAGAATATGGAAAAGTCTTAAAGGTCTATTTTTGTCAGTTTTGCCTATCTCTGACTGCAGCTTCATAGTCATTATAGCCTGATATAAATTCACATTGCCATTAAGGATCTTCCCTCCATCCTCAGCTCCTCATTTCTGCTACATCTACTGTGCTGGCACTAGCTTTTGCACAGCTGTTCAGAGCAGAGTACTATTGAGAACTAATCTGAAAACTAACCTGATCAGCTCTGAGGCTTGGTGTGCTGCGCATCTCTTTCACACAGGGCACACGTTCATGTCAGATGAAAGTGACAATAGATGAAAGTGACAATGTAGCTATGACCTCTGCAAACTTACACTTCAACTAAGCTATGCTTTAAAATATCATTGCACAATTCAAGTGTTAGGGAGTTCTGATGGAAAAGGGAAAGGAGCATTAACACCACTGTTTAAAGTCTTCCTGCCACTAATCTTTATGTTTTACATTTGGAAAACAACACCAACACTTTATAAGAATAAATAAATTACATAAATTGAATAGGATTCTGTAGTTGTTGTCAGACCTATTATAAAGACTGACCTGAATGACTAAATAAGCTTCACTGTTTGGATTCACATGTAAAATATATAAAACATATAAAATGCAAGGGTTTTCCTTTTGTTCATCACTAATTCCCACCTTCACAACACAGGCATGCAATTCCTCATCTGTTAGGCTTGCAACATTCATTCTACTCTTGGATCAAGGATTTGAATGGTGCAGCCTTCTATAATTGGGATTTCCTTAAAAATATTGAACATTTTTTACTATTAACTGCTATCTTCAAAATCCTAGGGCAACATTCCAACAGCTTTGATTTGTCTCCAAATGATTTGGTTCCCAGAATGTTTCAATTTCTGGATTTAGCAACTCTGAGCTGTGGTGCAGAAAAATATATTTTAAAAAATCTTTGAAGCTAAGTGAAGAGCCCAGTAGCCAGCTAGAAATTGCAGTATGCTTTATTTTACTTTTTCCAGCATAAGGATTCTAGCCCACCAGGAACACAAACATCCAGTATATGCCAGAAAACACAGCCAATGAACCAATGAAATCAGGATTTAACTTTTTCTAATAAAAAGACAGAGAAAAATGGGACTGTTGATGTTAGTTTGGTAATTATCAGCTTCCATATTATCTGTCTTTTTTTCTCCTATTGCTGATAGACACAGTCTACTGCATTCTACTTTCAAGTTTATAGTTCTAGCCATAGGTAAAACTGTGCTAGTGTTATAAAGCCTTAAATAAAGTTAATTTTCTTTCTATCCTCATCTCCTCATCTTCAGTAAAGGGAGTAAACTAACAGTAGCTGTGTGCCAAGGATCTCAGTTTCCAAGCCTTGGTTTGCTAGCTTATGTGCTGGCAAGAAACTCAAGGGGATGGGAGAGATGATATTTAGTCCTGGGGGAATCTGAATAGCTCTCCAGGAACTCCCATCAGCTATGTATAGGGGTGGTGCTGATGTTTTCTGAAAAGTCTTTCTGGGAAGAGAGAGATTGACCATGTTATAGAAATTGGAAACACTATCTGGTGGATTTCTAGGAAAGTACTTTAGGTCCAGTCTTATTTAACATTTTCATTAATGAGTTGTAAGTGAAAGTAACTAGCCTGTAATTACATTTGCTGATACTAAATAGAAAGGAGTTTCAAACTTCACTGGGGATAGAGAAATAGTGCCAGGGGACTTATGGTACAGATATAGGCAGAAGAATCACGAAATGTTTTGGAAGGATGAGAGTAAGGGAAAGAGGAAAGGAAATAGAATACCAATCTTCATTATTTATTTAATTGATTCGTGTTCCTATCCATTAATTCACTTTGTATCACATACAGGCAAACACTAGTTCCAGGTACTGAGTAGATAGTCAAATACTATAATTAGGTATTTGGCAGACATCTAATAGGAATATGAAGGAACTCCAAGGTGAGAATCAGGGTTCTGTGGCTGCAAGGACAGTTCTGAGCTCACTGTACCTGACAAACAGCTTCACAAAGAGCAAAGGTGCTTTACTCTTGATACAGTCAGTGGAAAACTTGCCTTCAGCCTCTAGGCATAGGGATGCTTTGATAAAGGTGTATGGACCTGTGCTAGTAAATCTGGGAAAAAAGAAGTGATTGATGGCTTTTTAAAGGGAAGTGAACCCATTTTATTCCCTTTAATGCAGGGATAAAAGTAGGGGGGGTTATGCTCTCAGTATTTTCGTAAGATGACGTTTGCTCAGTGATAAAATGATGATTTGTTTTCTCATTACTTAGGAATTTTGGTGACTGAAGTCACAGAAAAAATATGCCTATATGTGCACATTTGCACATGAAGAAATAAACCAGTTAACAAGAATGGAAAACAAAAAGGGGGCCTTTTGCTCTTCATTGCAGAAAGCCTTCACCATGCTACTAATAAAGGCACAAGATGTCAGAAGGCAAAGCAAATACTGTATGTTAAAATATTAATGTGAGTAAACATTGATTTGTTTAGATTTAATATAGTGGATTAAGGAATGAGGAATGAAGAAATGGGCATCAGGTAGTGCCCTAAGGTAAAATGCTGCTTCGTAGTTATGAAAATTTAATTTGACTGCATTGGGAATAATTGCTCCTGTTTGGTAGCAGGCTTATGCCAGCAAGATAACAGTCACTCAAATAGAATGATGTTATATCCCATTGTTGTAGGAGAACCATGCAGCTGAAAAAGACACTAAATCAGTCTGAATAATACTCTAGTAAAATATTTTTCTCTAATGAAGCTTCCTTTTGTTGTCACATAAAAGTATGCTTAAAAGCCAGAAACTTTGTCTTGTAAAAATGGAAAAATGTATTGCATTGTAAACAAACAAAACCAACAAAAAAGTCATCCAAACTAAAAAACCCAAACCAAAACAAGCAAAAAGTCCCAAATCACCACCACCAAAAACCCCTTTTGGGTCTTATTTTCACAGAGGCCCTTCCTTCCTTCTCTCCTTTCTTCCTGACCACTGTGAGTTATAACAGAAAATAAGTGAGCAAGGAACTAGCATCCCAGATGAAGAGTTACAGTAGTAAATGTACTCATTCACTGTCTGCATTTCCTATAACACTTTTTTCACTCATCCTTTTGCCCTTCTGTTTTCCACAATGCTTCATGACTACTGAGAAAACATCATTAATAACTGATACAAAGAATCGTGCATGTGCATATCGATAAACTGAGGATGACAAAATATCAACTTGCAGTTGCTCAATTGAAAGTCGTATCTACACAACAGGTAATTACTTTTAATTTAATTAGGACTCCTGGTATTGTTTCTATCTCATAGATTACATTATAACATGTAATGTGTTAAAGCAGGAAGACAAACTGAGAAGACACAGAAAATTTTACCTGTTTTGCCTGGAAATACCACACTTCAACACCTCTCTAAGCACTTACTGCTCATTGACAATGATAAGTTCTTGTTTCCTGCTCTTCTTTAGCACTTTGGTACATTAAATAAACTCAAATGATGTGATTTGGAAAGACTCATTTTAGCTTTGTAGAAGTAACACAAATTGATATATACATTGGGCAAAATTCTCACAGACTTTATGCTCCAGGAAATGCAAATTTTAAAAACAAACTTCAGTTAATCAGCTGCAGAGTATGATCATCAAGCTCAAAGAGTAAAACACATGATCTACAGAAATCAGTTCCAAGAATAAAATCATATAATGTGAAATACAGAGAAGCAAACTTCTTAATGGTGTACCTGGGAATAGTTCCTTCATCTTCCCTCACATATGCCACAAGAGAACACACCAATTCTTAGGAAAGCAGTAAACAGAATGAAACAAAAATAGCCCCTAAAACCAGATGAAATTTCAAACTATTCATGTAATGATAGATTTCAGTGCTGTAACTTTTACTTTTACATATTTTGATAGTCTTTCTGTCTACTATGATACACTTTTTTTTTGATAGAACCTGATTCTGTACTCAAACTACAGCCTTCTATTTTAACATATAACAGAGACCATAACTTTTTTCACTGATTCCTTATTACATGACCCTTTGCTTTCTGTTTATCAACAACAAAAAATTATTCAGCCAAAAGTGCAAATGGTCTTGCTTTGCTATTTTATTGTGTTGAATAACCAGATCTAATGAAATCATTCCTGAAGGTTCAAGCTAGCATCTGGTCTGACTCTTCCTCTTCCTCTCCCCATTCCTACTTGCCAGCATTTAACTTCCTCTTGGACTGTCAATGCAGTGCACACAGAGGAGAAGATGCTATGTACATGGTAGATTATCAACCTAGATTACTGTCCATTTTACATTATATCTCGTTTCCACTCTCCCAATGAGTGTACCATGGAAAAAACTTTTATTATTGCTCAATAATTGGTGACATTGGCTTTCAAAGTCTTTCAGTCTTTACAGATAATGCTAGAAATACCTTTGAGGCTGATTTTATCCATATAACAACCTGAATTTTCCTCACTTTGCAAAATCAAATAAAAGTAAACCTGGTACTAGCATTCCAGTTGTAAATAACAAACATCTTTCCTAGAATGTGGCCAAATTTTGACTTTGAAAAAATATTTTTTTATGAGTTCAACTATTAAATAAGATAGCTTGCAATTTAGATCTGAAGAGCTATTACCAAACCACCAAGGTATCACTGGTGGCTCTTTAAATAAATTATTCTGTGTATTGAGCAAGTTCAGTTTTCCAAGGCTGGTACATGTGTCTAAAGCTAAATATAAACCCTCATAGAATATACAGCAAACATTATGTGTAACCTGAATAATAAAATACGAAAACATCAGCCCTTCACACTGAATTGAATAACTCTAAATGGAAATAAACCTCAGGAATAATCAGAACAAAGATTTCGTTTCAAGATATCCATTGCAAATTGAAACATCCACAAATTCACACTGCCTCTGCCCCTGAAAAAAGAAAATTTTGTATTAAACCAAACAGACAAACAAAAGAAACCCAACTACTGCACTTTATATACTTTCTTCTAACAAGATTAATCCTCTGAGAATTGCTTTGTGAATTTGCTCTGAACTTAAGTGAATGATTCTTGCACTTTGGCAATCCTGTCCTGAAACTGAAGTTTTTTTCCTGTAGTCACTCATAACACTTGCAATGTAATACTTCATAATATTGCTGGTAAAGGAGCAGTATTTTTTATACACTTGTAAAAGTATAAGTGATTCATTATTTTCATTCAGACACTTTAAAAATAACCAAATAGCAGGACACTGAGGGACACGAATTCCAGAACATCCTGATGAAGGATGCTATCCTTCTCTGAGATGTGTGTGTTGGAGGACTGATAAAGCCCTGCAAACAGGAGATAGCAATACTAAGTGACAAACTTAGACCTTTCAGAGCTGTGCTGGCATCACAAGACATTGTAATTCTTCAGAGACTAAGACTAATTAACAGAAAGAGATGAAGACCCAGAGCCCAGGTCTAGTGGGAAGTTCAGAGCCACTTTGCTGAGCCTGAACCTGAATGTCATCAGTAAAAGTCTTAAAACCTGGTCCTGGCAAGAGTTATAGCACACAGTTTTGGAGACGTTTTCCCTCTTCTATACTTTATTTCCTAGTTAAATCCTGCCTAGCTGAGGAATGCCAGATGGTGGGAATAGGTCTATCCATTTACCATGTCTATCTTTGACTACATATAAACCAAGGTTATCCATGAAGGAAACATTGAAAATTTAGACTGTTTTGCATAACAGGGAGGAAAATGAACTGGGCTTGAAAGCACTGATGATACCTCTTTGTAATCCCCTCAATGATAAGCATTTAGTTATATCAAGGGAGAACACCACACAGGTAACAACTGTACAAAATTTCATGTCAGTATTAATGGATGTAGACTGAAACTATTTACACAGAATCATAGAATCACAGAATATCTCTAGGTGGAAGGGACCCATAAGGATTATCAAGTCCAAATCCTTGCTCCTCACAGGACTACCTAAAACTAAACTATATATGCTGCATAGTTAGCAACACTTGATATCCTGGTAGAAACTACATACTCTCCTCCTGCAGAGTGGTCTGCTCTTCAGCAGATGATGCATCTAATCTCTCAGCTCATCTGTTTATTTCTCTCAGGTTCTGCTCCACTGGTTGGCCAAACTACACACTCTCTGATTTGCTCCTAGGCATTTTTCTCGTAATAATTCCCTCTGAGGTGAAATTTAGATGTGCTCTTGTGTGGTGTTTGCTTTAAGATTAAAGGAGAGTGTACTGAAGTTCAAGTCTGCATCTGCAAACTTTGTATCTACAAGTACCGTGGCTGCTTCATGTCTTGCCATTGTCCATAGTACACAGCACTGTAGATACAGACAGAAATTATGAAACAGCAAAGCAAATCCATCTTGTCTTTTCTTTAATTAACCCATGCTCATGCCCATGCTTTTATTTAATTAGCCCATGCTTTGTCTACATTAGCAAGTATCACTACAGGAATGGATCTGTGTAACAAAGGGTTTTTTCAAGCACTGTGTCCATGATTTATGTTTTGTGAGGAGCTAGTTTCAGTTTTTCCTGTGGCCTGAAAACTCTTTAATAGCTGGAGCATACCAGAAGTAGTCCTTTTAGAGCTTTTTCTGGCTAGTTTTCTCCAAAGGGAATCCAGCCTGCATGCTCTGAGACTTTTCTGCAATGTCAGCCTTGGCATGGTCAGGGGATTCTCCTCAAAATCACACTCAACAAACAAGAATGGAAAGATGCACCTATGGCATGAGCCTCAGCAAACAGGACAATAAAGCAGCCCGTGGTGAAATGTACTGAGTTAACCTTGGTTAACAGTCAAACCACAGTGGGTTGGAGTTCTCTCCATGACGATAGGATGAGAAAGCTTGTGGATTGAGATAAAGACAGGAAGACCACTTATCAAGTATTGCTGTGGGCAAAATAAGACTAGACTTGTGAAAAATAAATTTAATTTACCGCAAAAGAAAACCTATTTGGGAAATAATCACAACAGCTTTTACTTTTGCTACTTGACCATGCTCATTTTGAAAAATAATGATGATCCCATTCCTGTGACATATAATTTTATCCTGTCCATATTTCAAATTTTCCCAGGTAGACTACTGAATGAATGAGGAAGAAATGTCTCTAGTTGTAATGATACCTAAACTTATAGCCATGATCAAGGTGTCAGAAACACTGGTAATTGTTCTTTATTCCTAAAGTTTTAATCTTTTAAACGTTCTTAAATGACCAAGTAATTTTTTACACTTTAAGAACATAAAAAAAAAATCTACAGTTGCCCTAACCCTCACCACGAGGGTGGTGGAGAACTGGAACATGTTGCCCGGGGAGGTGGTTGAGGCCCCATCCCTGGAGACATTCAAGGCGAGGCTTGACAGGGCTCTGGGCAAGCTGATCTAGTTGGGGATGTCCCTGCCCACTGCAAGGCGGTTGGACTAGATGACCTCCAGAAGTCCCTTCCAACCCAAATCATTCTATGATTCTATGATTGTATAATCGTATCTTTAAGTGTTGCCAAGCCAGAAAAAAATATTTTCTTTTTGCCTTTATCCAAAATTTGGTTTTTACAGGTCATTATTAGAATTTATAATTTATCCAACAGTGAACAAATGATTCACACCCTCCTTATCTGTAGGCTAAAAGATATTAAAAGATAAAATATCACAAAAGAGTCATGCAGACAGTAAAATCATTAAACTTTAAACAAAAGAATACTAGGAGGAATCCATAAAAAGTCCATAAATTTGTGCAACAAAATCTCAAACAATCTTATTGAACAGAAAAGCCATACCAGGTGGATTAAAGATGCTGGAACAGAGGCTTAACAACAAATAAAACTAAAATTAGCAGCAGAAATTGTCAAGATATTCTTTAAGAAAAAAATGGCAGGAACGGATGTTATCCATAGATTTGGCTTCAGTACTTTTGATTTTTGTGCTCAAGCATAGCACAAACCTCTAGATAGTTCTCTCAGAAATCATTAAGATGTATGTCAAAGTAATATTAATTATGGAAAGCAAAAGTATGGGCCATCAGGTAGTTCCCAGCTCCTCCATGTTCCTCAACAACATGCAGACTGCTAACATTGATCATATCAGAGCAAACCTACTATGGTGTGGTTGGTTACCAATGCAAATTTCACATGGGAAAGAGAAGGATGTAAAAGAAATACTAGTACTTATGGGAATTGTCTTCTGATTGACACGTTTGTTATGAAGACTGCAAAAGTCAGAAAATCTCAGGACCATATACAAAGACTATCTTTGATTTTGTCCCTCATNTCTGCTGCTCATGCCTCTCCTGATGCAGCCTAGGATTTGGTTGGCCTTCTGGGCTGCAAATATACATTGCTGGGTCATATCCAGCTTTTCATCTATCATGACCCCCAAGTCTTTCTCTGCACTGCTGCTTACAATGAGCTCTTCACCCAGTCTATACTCATATCTAGGGTTACTAAAGATTTAGGGTTACTAAAGAAGCCATTAAGAGGCACTACAACAATACAATTCTTGCAAATTTAAATAAAAACACCTCAAAGACATATCTTGCCCTCTAAGATTGCAATTTATACCCAATCTGTAATGCCTGGGGAAATTTCCTGGGGGACTTACCATCCCAATTTTTGTAATTTACAACTTGCCATTATTCAGCCTTCAAAGGAAAATTTGAATGAAAACCCAGTGCTTTTTGCAAAACTTTACTAATACCCACCTCACGTATTCTCTCAGATGATTACTAGGTCAGGAAAAGTTATTTTAACCTCATGAAAATCACCAAGTCTTTCCAAAAACCATTCAAATCAAACAAGTTGCGAGAAATTATTTAACAACAGAAGAAGCTATGCAACTGTTATCCTTCAGACAAAACTGACTCTTTCTGCCAAATTAGCAAAACCAGCCTCTTTTCAAGGCAAATAATTTCATGACCTATCCTGACTATATGTTGTAGGGACTGACTTCAATAGAACTGAGGCAGCTGGAGGAATAACCAAAAAAGTGACTTACTCTATAAAGAGCATTACATCCAAAACCAGATGTTGAAATATTAAATATTCTTAGGAGCAAAGCTGGAAGAAGTCTGAAAAACTTGTGTTTAGAGAGTTATTTCTCAGACAAGCTTTAAAGTAAGGGAGTAATTGTGGAAAATGCAGGAAAGAAAACCAATCATGGGAAGAAAACCAGTGTTAGAGGCAAGAGGCCCTGATACAGGAAATGGATGAAGAGACATTAAAATGTCAATAAAGACTGCTCTAGGTAAGATAGTTGAGCCAAAATCAGTCTCTGCAGTCCTGGCTGCAGTTGCACATTGCATCTTCACACACAAAGTAAGGAGGGATAACAGACATGAAAGGCTATAAAATATAATACAACATAATACATTTGGCATAATGTGTAAACTACAGATAGCATAAACTTTGCCTGTCACTGTGATCTGTGTGGTAAATATTCCCCTCCTAGACATCACAAGCAATGAGATCAGAAGCCTGATCTACTGGTAGATGAAAGAAAATGGAAAAATCTGTGGAATCTTGTACCTGGATAGATCAGTAAAAGGAAGAGTAATGGGTTCTGGAGACTTCAGAACCATCATTGTAATTATCAACACTGCCTGCCCATAAGCTTAACATAAGACAGAAAGGGAAGTATAATTCCAATATTTCAGCACAACCACTTTGATCATAAGCCTTCAGGAAAGCACTGAAAAGGAAAGGAAGGAGAATGATCAGAGAAGTACTTATCCCCACAACTTCTTCTATGTCTCAGCCTAAAACCCCTAGACAACCTCAATGACTGCAACAATGCTCTGAACATTTCTGTCAGTAACTGAAGTCTCTGGGAACCTGAATGTTTCTTTCCTCAACATCTTTTATATTTTGACTGCACCCTGATCCAAAAATCTGATTTTTAGCTGCCTTTTCCAGTTTTGTATCATAGTGTTCAGTCCTTCATTATATACATCTTGCACAGCTGTTTCAGTGCCAGCATACTTAGTCTATCCCATTGCCAGAATGAATTTTGTTAGCACAAGCAGTGATCTCAACTGTACATCGTAGTTGATCAATTGTGGCTACTATTCTCATTTCTCTTCTCCAGTATCATTGTGAGATAGTCCTGTCTCTTATACAACTTGATAAGAAATTATTTCATCTAGAAGAAAACAATACAGTTGTTCATGGATCTATGTCGTCCTACATGCTGTTTAGCTGATGCAGATGGAGTTGAAGCTATTGGCTTTGACTCGGATAGGGTTAATTTTCACAAAAAGCTGGCAGGAGCCACATCCAGAATAGCCAAATGAGGCAATGGAACGTTTGATACCATACTGACC
Source organism: Bucco capensis (assembly GCA_013396975.1). Lineage (NCBI taxonomy): Eukaryota > Metazoa > Chordata > Aves > Piciformes > Bucconidae > Bucco > Bucco capensis. Next base: position 194,665 of record VWZO01016701.1, on the reverse strand, counting down.
TCATGCCCAGTATATAAGGAGGAAGTGAGAGGAGCTGGGCTAGGGAAGTGCAGGAATTCAAGGGGGCAGAGCAGGCAAGCTGGCTGGCCTGGGCAGTGGTGAGTTGCAGGCACTGAGCAGTTGTGTTGTACATCACTCACTTTATACATAATTTAATTGGCATTATTTTTGTTGTTCTGTTAAACTCTTCTTATCTCAGTCTATGGAATTTTACCTTTTTCTCCTTTGCATCACACTGAGGGGGAGAATGGAGGGGAGGGAGGAGTGAGCAAGCATCCTCATGGTGCTCCGTTGCTGGCTGGGCCTAAACCATGACAGTGATACATACACTGACTGAAAGCACAACATGGCATAAAGTAGCTAACTGTGAGTCTCCTTTGAGACACGACCTAGTAAAGTAGCACAACTTTGTGAAAGCTGCAGATTTCTTGATTGAGTCCAGCTGTGGTGGATTAATACAGATTCAACATTTGCTGAATCATTATTTTATGATTAAGAAAACTGGCAGAAAAGAAAGCAGTTAATTTACAATCATTGATATGTATGATCTGCAATTAACAAAATTTCCATCTTTTTTTCAATTAAAAGATTTAAAGTGCTGCAGTAAAGTTTCTTTTTATTAAGACTTCATTATTTTTACAGAATGCATTCCATGCAATGTAAATAATAAAAGCTAAATGAGAAAAAATCCTACAGCTTGATATACAGCGTCTTAGACTTCAAATTGTCTTTTTTTTTTGTTTTTGCTTTTTTACTCACTTGCAAAACTCAGTAAGTTATAATGAGTCTCCAAGGTCTGTAGTGCAAATCATGACATTTCCTCTATATTCCTGTAGACTAATTCTCTCTCGATCTAATAAATTTCACACAGATAAATAATATTTTATAGTTATCACAGTAGATCTCTAAGAAGATTGATGTTATCTAACTTCAGTTGTGTGAAAACTGATGTCTACCTTCAGGGCTCTGATAAAAAAGGAGCAATGTTTAAAAACTGGACAACAGTTTTTAAACATTGCTCCTTTGTTTCATAAATGCCAACTCAAGGCAGGAACACCTGATCCATGCATGAATTTACTCTTAAACCACTGTGTTCTATACAAATCTGAAATCTGCAGTTATATTGGAGCTGAAACTGTGTAGAGATGTTTCTTACTTTAGGGCAGAAATATCTTTTAGAAATTTGGGCAGATAGCTGTGGGGCAGTAACAAACTCACCTATCCAGTTTTAGTATCCTACTGTATCTTTCTCAAAGTCATGCTTGTCATCTAGATTCCCTATGTAGACAATAAACTGAGACTTTTCATTAGAGAGGGTAATGGATCACTTTCTGAAGTTTCCTATCTCTTTACTGACAACAGAAGAAGTCTGTGTGACTAGCTTAGGTAGTATTTCATACTCTTAGATAGTTAATTTTAAGTACAACAAATCTCACCTGAGGTGCTTTATGATGATCTGCTTTGGTTTGATACATGACTGTGTTTCTTACCTTGATGCTTAATGCTCACAGTGTTTTAACCTGCAATATTCACCATTTTAAAAGATTACTAAATTTGATTTGGGATATAGAGAACTTAGAAGTCTAACTGCAATGCAAGTTTTATTGTTTAGATACACAGAATTCATTAAAATCTCTATGCCAATCAGTTTTTCTTTACTTCATTTTAAACGAATTTTAGTTTAACAGAACAAAGGGTAAAATTCCTGATTTCAGAGGAGGAAATACATTTGTAAAAGAAAAGTATAAAAGCAAGAAAATTAAGACATGCAGTTTCATGGTCTAAATACTGCATCTTATAGAACATATTTTTTTCTGAGAAGAACTCCATCCTCAGTTTATGTTCTATTTATATTTGGTGGATTTCTTCTTGTTGCTAAATGATAGCAAAATTTCAGAACTTTTCTAAAATACTTTATGTTTTTTTATTTGGAAGGCCTTAATTTGAGAAGGATTTTTTTCATTGTTTTGTTATTGAAGAGAGTGCTAATGCAATATCCTTAAGATTGCTTAAGGCTAAATCTTTCTGATAAACAGAGTGAGAGTTTTGACTGATATTCCATGCCCAGTTAACTCCCCATTCAAGTAGTAGCTTGATTCCAGTTTCAAATCTATGTTATGATGCAGGCTTTTAAAAATAACAGTATAAAAGCTTCTTGGCTCTTTTTAATGGTTTAGTGGCAGCTTGATTTTCTAATTTCTTGTTGACTAGTGATGATATACTTAAATATGCTGATAGTCTATTGTAGAGACTATGTGAGATTTCATTGTACCTGTGACAGAGACATTTTTGAGAATACTGTATTTGATCTCCTGTTAGTTTTGGCAGCTTTGAGGTTTCTGTTATCACAACAGGACTTGAGTATTTCTGGAGTATTCAATATTGCCAATACTGACTTTTAAAATTTTGTCTCTGTCAAAGGTAGGAGAAGCACCTGCCATTTGAATACGTGTAGTTCCACCAGAGTTTCTACTTCTTTTTTTCTGTGTTGGAGTCAGATTTAAACAGCTTTGATTCAAAGGATCTGCACAACCATCTTGAATTTCTCCCTCTTCTGACAACCATGCTGGTATTTATGGCACTTTACAGCAGGAGCTTGCTAGAAGTTCCCTTCATTGCCATCTTATTAATTTCAGGTACAATAAAATGCTGCTGTCTCACATGTAAAAGTTCTAATAAAACACTATCCTTGTTCCCTTTCCCCTCCTAATTCTCTGCCACTAGTCTATCTCTGTTTTCTCTTTTCTCTTTCCTCCTGACTGTAGTTTGACCTCAAGCATATACACATGCACACAGGTGTAGTTTCCCCATAAATAATACCCTATTACCCACTTTGGTTTTGACAGCTTTCTGGCCGTTTGGTGCCTCTGTCAGCATCACTGCTCCAGTCAGACTTGCTCTTCACTGCGATGTTAATGGGCAATCTCGGGCTCAGAGTGAAAAGTGAGACAAACAGGCAAATGGCCACAAGCACGCAAGCTTGAAGGGGTTTCATTGTCAGCTCATTATAGCTCCACTAATGAGATTTCCATCCAATTTGTGGGATAACAGAGCTCAACTCAAAAAAGGGACAGAGCTACCAATACAGTAGGATTAGTATGCCTTATTAAAAAAAAAATAACCTTTGTTAAATCAGGACTTAGTGGTTAGGACAGTGTCCTTATACACTGGCACAGTACAAAAACAAGTGCTGGATTACTTACATTACACTCATCTTGGCATAATTGCTAAAGCGAGGTAAAACTTATACAATTCACTTCGGCAATAACAAACACATACTTTATATACAATATTTAGTAAAGTAGTTAGAAAGATTTTTGCTAGCTAGTAAAAAAATGCTGTTTGTGAAAATGCTTTTACAATAAATCTTAGGATGTATAATGTAAATGGTGAAAAGAAATGGAGATCCTATGACACTAAAATAGAAACCTGTGAGAAAATGTAAAGGCATTTACCAATTCTGTGATTGTACATGAAGGACTGAAATGCTGAAAATAAGAACAGGTTCTAGAAATTTAGCAAAAGTTTCTTTTTAACTCACCCAGAGATCTGCCATCTGCACTCCATAATTGCTAACCTCCAAGTCTCAAAGTGGTATTTATTATTTACTTAGGTATAATTATTTAATTTGATTAACCTAGTTCTTATATGAACCCCTTGAAATATGAACCTACCTCTTCAAATTCTGAACTCACCGACAAAAGGCAATCACTTCATTATTCAAATATGAAGTTATTATACATTTCAAGAGGCCTTTTATAAGCACAGATCTACCATGTAGCCTAATTGAAAATAGCTGTAAATTTGTTTCCTATCTACCAGATGTAGATCCTAGTTCCTCAAACACTATTGCCTTTTTTTCGCCACAAAGGATATAAATGCAGCTCTTTGTGTTGTGAGTGCCTTACTCTCCTGAACTTCTGGAAGTAGCAAGTAATATTCAGACCTAGAACTAACATTTGTCCTCCCTGAACATTGCTCTGTCTCCATGGAGGCAGATATTTCTGTCTAAATCCACGTGACTTTATTTTTTTTTTAAGAAGAACTGCAAAGCACTGTAACAGGATTTTTTTTCACAGTAACGAAACCTCAGTTCTGTAACCAAATGGAGTCAGCCTGGTTTAATCAGGCTATCAATCACCCTGCAGAAACTAGAGGCGCAGAATTTCTCAGTGTTGCACTGGATTAAATTTGGCATGGAACTTACACCAGAAGGTGGAAATACTGGGCTCTGTTACTTAACCCACTACAAATCATTTGTAAGCCATGCTAGAAAAACGACAAAGCTACATTTAGGGATCCTCTCAAAAATACTGGAGGATAGAAAGATCATTAGCATGTGCTAACAGACTGCTAATCAATCGGCCATCAGCCAATATTTATTGCAACAGGCTTGAGACTAAAAGCATCTGCCGGTCTTATAAGGCAGGCTCTCAAAGTGGAAAACACATGCCTCAGTATGTTATTTTTTACTCATTGCACACCAGTAAGAGCAGGTGCTAGCTGGAGCGTCCTGGTAAACACTGGACCTGGCAAGGAGCATCTACACTGCTGATTGTCTGGGCAACAGAAAAGCTTTGTATCTGGGCCCAGATTTCTTGAGCTGCATTCCCATGTACTAACCGTGGTCGTCTTTGCAATAAATTACAGCTGATCTTAAAGATGTTTTAGAGATGAACATACTACACAAGAGATCTAACAACCCCTAGAAAAAGTGCCGTGGTCCCAAGTACTTTAGTGACACAAACTGAAACAATTCTAGATTGGCATCTGAAACAAAATGGCTTAACTGCAGACAAATCTTGCAGGGGCTGCTTCCCTCATTAGCCTTTTCCTCAGGGCAAACCACTATCTGCCTTGCTGTTTAACCCACAGATATAGTGGGAGATCTAGTCAATATCATATCTTGTGTATTTTAGAGCCTGATTTGTTGTATTTCTACCCTGGCCTGGAGGCTATCAGTTTGCCTAACTGAGACATTACTATCTTCTGGTATAATTATACTCAAACAAAACTGGAGGAATGTGCTGTTTCTTCAGGAGTTTGAAAGTGGCTCCAACTTTTTGTACAGATAGTTTCAAAATTGTTTTGGATCAATGCACATGTCAAACACCATTACTATCCTGTTATTCAATAGCACATTACTAAATGAAGCCATACAGAACTGATAGGTATAGAAATTAAGGACTTTGAGAGAATTCGTGGTTTTTTCCCAGGTAATTAGGTGAGTATCTATGCATTTTCCAGAATTAGATCAGTAACTCTCTTCAAACATTTCCTGTTTCTCACAGAACCTTGTGGTAGCAGACATAGCCATAGCAGGTGAATATAAATTTCAGAATATAACTTTTCTAATAAAATCCAAAGAAAAACAGTCTGTTGCAAAGCAATCCTTAAAGAATAGGTTACACTTCCTAACTCTTTTTCACCTGAAATAATTTGTTCATGACTTTCTCTGGTGCTGAATCAGTCAGTGTGGAATTTAGTGTGCTGATTTGCCTGTATAAGGTAGGATTGTCATATTGCTTGATTCATATGTAAAGAACAAACATGGCAGTGGAAATCTCTTCTTCCAAGGACGTTCTGCTTTGGTTTTCATATAATTGTTCTGAAGGAAGGGAATTTTCCCAATGAATGAACCAAAAGTGTAGGAATTCGGTTTTACATCAAGTGACTTCTTGCAAACAAAGAACTTGTTCAGTGACTACAAAATTAAGGACAAAACGTTCTTATGAGTTCTAGTTCACAGTCATGTGGTAAAATAAGTCTATAAACTGCTTGTCAACTTGTGAACAGATTATGAAATAAGGCTTTAAAATAAGCATAGTTCTCTTATCTACACCTGCTTTATGGACTTTTTTTATATTCAGATCTTATACATAAATACCTTACTTGTTTTTACATTAGCAAGTCTTGTATCATGGCTGATTTTTGGTTCAACTAGCTGACAGGAAGGTCTCTGTCTCTTTGGATGTAAAAGTCCCTTAACCTAGAGTTGGAAACCACCCTTGGGGTTCCCAAAGCCCTTGAAGTGAGATGAGGAACTCTGCCTGCGGCTCGCTCAGGCTGGGGGACTTGGGGTCAGGCAGGGAAGGTGTCCTGCCTGTGACCAGGCACCAGGCAGCAACCTGGGTGTATGCTGCCAAACTGATGCTGGGTGCATCGTCAGAGCCAGGCTCCCCAAAAACATGCAGCAGCCTAATAGTTTAAATAAGCTCTGGGGCTTGAGAGTCAAGGAGTCAATTCCTTATTCTACCACAGGGTTCCTGTGGGACCATGTTAATAATACACATTGTCTCCTGGAATAAGAACTGTTTTAAGGGTATGCCACACAGCGGACAGCCAGTGCATTAGAGAGATAACTGAGCTGGCTTTAAACAGGAAGGATAATCAGTGCCTATCATACTGTGTCCTATAAACTAACGTGTCTGTACTGCTTCTGGAGGCTAGGCTAGCTTGATTATCTTTGCACTATACTGCAGGTTACACTGAAGTCCTGTCCTTACTATGGTAACACCTACCATAGGTAAATCCCAACACAAGATGAGGCCTGCAGTTATGATCATTGAACAACTGCTCAGATACACGGTGATGGAGTCTTGGGTGTGTGACTAGTTCTTCAAAGGTAGGCAGCATTGCCTGGAGCAGACAGTGACATCTTCGCCCACGGCAGAGCCACACTCCTCATTGGTTTCAGTGTTACCACTTGTTTCAGACTGAGCTACTGCTCAGCAGTTATGATGGTCACAGCTCGGCCAATTAAGAGAAATAGCCAGAAACTTTTTAAAATGTAAATTAAAATTTGAATTTCCTACTGTTTTCTTCATTTGCTGTTAAGGTATCTCATTTATCTGACTGTAATCAGACTTCTTCAGCGTGCAGAGCATGGCATTGCAGAAGTTGCCTTGGGCAGAGATAGGGAAAGAAGAAAGATGGGATTTTGAGAGCTCTAAGGAACAAACAAGGCCACAAATAAAAAATGGTAGAGGGCTGGGATTGTGGAATAGTTACAGAAATAGCTTTCCATTCGATCAGCACTTAAATAGTTAACACTGTGGCACTTCTATTATCTTTAAGCTTTGCAATGGACAATCCAACTGAATGAACCAGTTTGGTTACATCTCTGTTAAAGATAAAATTTCAGGCTTCCTGAAGAAAAGAGTATTTTTATCAGCTCGTACCTGGTGCATGTTTTGAAAGATCACCATGATGAACATATGGTAGCTGTTTTTATTTTTTAAAGTTTTTTGATTCAACATCAAGGAGATGATTCTGCAGCCAGTGATAATTATGCAGAGAAAATCCTGGGGTTTTAGTTTTAAACATAAAACAGTGCAATAATCCCTTAGGCTCAGTGACTGCAAAAATCTAGGTTAACCAGACCCACTCATCCCAACTATTGCTAATTCTGTGATCTTGGTTTGTAGGCTTTCATGGGGTTTATTTTCTAAAACCTGACATCTCTTCCTATAGCTATCTCAAATGGCTGAGTCCTTTCAAGTGAATGACATGGACAAATCTTTACTGCTCTATAAGAAGTTGCCTAGAAATCATCTATACCATGGTTGAATCATAGCTTCAGTTTGGTCACTTTCATTACTGACTTTCAGGGAATCAGCAAGTGCATAAGCAGAACTGTCTCTTTTTACTTGTGAGGTTTCTGTTAGTGCTGAAAGTGGTAGGGGACTCCAAATAAGGCTGGTCATGATAGTACTAAAGGACTACATCTAGTGTTATTACATACATTGTCAATCTATCAGGTCCTCTCTTTTATTTTATTGACCTCCTCATACAATCATACATAGAGAAGTTGAATCTGGATGGTTTGGGGAAGTCAAGAGGATTTTTGCAGGCCTTTATTTATTTCAGCCAACAACGTATTGGTACTCATCATCTAAAAGCAAATCTGCCCTGTCATAAGGGTAGATATTCTGGCTCATTTGTCATCTCTTCTAGGCTCCCTTTCTCATAAATGATTGGACTAGATGATCTTCTGAGGCCCCCTCCGGCCTGATTTTACTGTTCGGTAATATTTCTCCTCCATTAGGTTTCAGCAACAGAGTCTCATTTCCCAGGTTTTTCTGCTGCTGTTGGAGTTTTGTGCTCAATTTGTAAAGAATCCAGTGTCCTCATGAAGAGTGCTCAGTATAGGCCACGTCTGCTATCACATCTCAGCAAGCTCTTCTGCTATGTGTAGCATCCACTTTCTTCTGACTGAGAATAATCTTTCTGGAGTTAAGAAATGGTCATCAGGCCCTTTTTAATGTAGTGTATCAGCTGAGAATCTCACTGTGTACTTCTGGCATTCAAGCATTGCTTTGCAGAAGTTGGTAGTTTCAGCTTGTCTCTGGAGCTGTCTGTTTTCTCTTCATGCTGTACAGCATTTCAGAGTTTACACAGGACTGATGATACTTGAGCACACCTTACTATTGGTATCTTCATGGTTTTGAAAGTATGTGTGCCATGTACTGAGGAAGTCCATGCAATGTCACATAAGTTAAGAGGCAATGCCATTGTTGTCCTCTTGTGGATTCTTTCACAAATAGGTTTTCGATACTTATTTGGTGATACTGAACAATGTGTACTTAAGCTGAGGTAGTTATTAGATGTAATAATTTCAGCCTCTGATGTCTTAGCAGCTAATGTTTTCCAAAACATACCTCTCAGTCACAATGAAACAGCATTATTGTTCCAAGATCCCCATATAATTTTAAAAGAATTCACCTGGCCAAGATGTTGAAACTCCACATGCAAGCCAGTCAGGCTATATTTATATTCATTGGAATGTAACAGGCAACTAGTTCATGTCATCTAAAGTAAACATCTAAAGCAGCCTCCCTAACACCCTTTTCTTTTCCACTAAATGACATTCAGCTGTCACCGAGTCAGATGCGGATTTACTATTACTGTGCACCCCTCAATATGAGGGGTTAAGAAAAAATAAAGGCTATAGGGTGACTTCATAAGCATTTGGTGTGTGAAACATAAAAATGCAGAGGATATTAATGGGATAGTTTTATCCTGGCAATGGATTAAGACTGGAGAAAATAAGGATTGCAAACTAGGACTGTTTCTTAATATATATGAACAATGGACAGAAAGGATGAACAACAATGTGACAGAATGTTCAAGTGACACAACATCATTCAGAATAACCAGCACATACAAAGATAAGGAGTTCAGAGCACCATGCCAGACTATGTGAACAGGCATCCAAAGAAAAGTTAGCTCAGTGTCAGCAATGGTCAAAGGAAATAATAAGATTGAATAAAGAATAGCATAGACAATTACCCAAACAATTTATATCAGGTCATTATATAAACAAGTAATACCTCCTAACAGGAACAGTGTTCAACTGTAGTTATCCTATTTTAAAGCAAAGACAGTAGGTAGAGAAGTTTACTGACAGCTGATTACTATTAGAGTCATGAGAGAACTATTATAAAATGATTCTGAAAAAAATGTACCTGGCTTTTCTAAAATAAGCAGAAATGGGAGTCAAGCCATAAAAATAGTGAGTAATGAGATGGTAGGTTTTGCTAGCTTGGTCACATTTCATTCATGCTTTTAGGTAACCGGTACAAAATATTTAGAATAAGGAAATGTGGATAATGGAAATACAGGTTTATAAGGAGACCATCTAATACTCCTCTGGCCCTGGCAGAGGAACTAACATGCCTAAACAGTACATATGTGTTTGATATACTTGATATGAGAAAACATCAACTGAGATTGCATAAATTTCTTCATTTGTGTGCTCCCTTGCTTAAGAATCTGTTACAAATTCATATCTAATACATAACCCAAATCTTCTTTACAGAAAAGAGTTCCAATTATTTCTGTACTTACCTATAGTGAATATGAAGAACAAATCACTTTAGTCTTTTTGTTACAATCTTTTACATATTGAAAGACTGCTACCATATCTCTCTCTCACTCTGTTTTCTCCTAGACTAAACAAACCAAATTGTTTCAACCTTTCTTCATACACCATGCTTTCTAAACCTTTAATCACTCTTGTCACTTGCTCCTGGACTCCCTCCAAGTACAGTTTTTCTTAAAGCATGGTGTCCAAAACTGGATAAAGTATTCCACCAGTGGTAGATAGACAGAATAATTACCTCTCAAATTTACCATCTCATAAACCTTTTGCTGGATCTTGAATTAAGCTTTTCTCTTTCTGAAACAACAGCATGTTTCTGCCTCACATTCAGTCTATGATGCTGAAGATATTTTCTGCACTACAGCACTGATTCTAGCTACTGTCCATTTTGCATTTATGTATTTGAGTTCTCCTTTCTGTATGTATCACCTTCTAGTTTTTTTATCTCGGGTTTAATATCATTAATTGCAGATTTTAATGTTTTATATTATTTTATTTTTTGAAGAGTCTAAGTTTCCTACCCAGTTTTGAAATTCACCAGTTTTGTAACTGTGCTTTCCAGCTCTTAATCCAGATTATAAAGATACTGTATATGATTCCATTTGACTTCCAGTTTTCTAGAGTGTTATTGATATATTTCTTGAAGTATTGTTTTTCAACCAGTTGTTCATCTATGATGTAATTATTTAATCCAGTTCATATTCCCTTAATTTTCTTGGGAATGTCATATAGAACAGCATAAAAGTCTTTACAAATATCAAGGTAAACCATCGTTATCTCATCCAGCTTATTCCAATTACTCTGACAAATTAAAAACATATAAGGTTAAGATAATTTTGTCTGGACAAAGCCACATTTATGTGCTTGCAAATTATTGGCTAATAATTGGGTTTTATATAACAAAATTAAGTCTACAGTCCTATGTTCTTTTCTGATTCTCTTTGTGTGTTTGTTTGCTTTTTTTTTTCATTTTTATAAGTCAAGTGCTCTGTATTCTGTTCCTTGGCTTTGCCAATCTGTTCCTTATTGTACAAGTTCCTAAAAGTAATCACTTATTGGATTGTTTTGAGTGATTTATTGAAAAGTCCAGGAAAATACTATCTGACCTTTATTTCCCCCCTACTCTCACATANCTTCCTGCACCTTCCCGCACCTTCCCTTCCCTCTTTTTCTTTTTTTCATTGTTCATTTCTTGATTGCATTAAAGATTTCCAGATGTAGCAACATTGGTTATGCATTGCTTATGCTTCACAATAGTTTCCTACAATGTCTTTAATCTTGTGTCTCTTTTAAGTAAGGCCAGATCTTCTGAACCTTATTTTTCTTCTCAGAATTCTTTCCTAAGAATTTTCCTAATTCTTTCTTACCTAGCCATAGTTTACTGCCATTCTCCTCTTCAAAGTTTATTGTGATTACTTTTCTCATCTTCTTCCTTTCACTAGAAACAGGAACTTTCCATTTCATGAGCCATCTGTTCACAAATTTGTTGGTCCCTCCCAAGTAAATCAAATCTATACTGACTACATCAAATTTTTGTTTTCTTGCAAAATAAGAGCTCTCGCCCTCAAAACAATCCATAACATAAAGAATAATATGAAGAGTATGAATTGATTGTCTATTTAACCTTTTGTTCACAGTACAAAAGAAAGAAAAAAAAATAGTAATATTGAAATTTACTAACTTTCAAGTTAATGAAAATACGTTATTTTCCCCAAAGTATACACTTTGTGGAATTCCTTGCTGCTAGATATTGTAAAAGCAAGGAGTTTAGTTCACATGAGGATTGGATATAAAAATATTAGTGATAGAAAATTTTGTGCTTCAAGAAAAAAAACAGCCACTGTAATATCTTAGAGTAGGCCCTCTGAAAACATACACTTTTTCTTCTTTTCCCTTTTTTTCCTGAAATATCTGGGGTTAGCCATTGTCAAGATAAGAAAAGTGGACTCCTAATCTGATCTAGTTATTTTACTTCCATGGATAATCTTGGCATTTAATTTGTCTGCAAATTCTTTCTAGTCTAAACACCAGTTAAATGCAAACCATAAATATAAAACCATAGGCAAGCCAAAAAAAGATTTTGAGGAACAACTTGTTAACAGCATAAAAACTAACAGTAAAGCCATCTTCAGACACATCAAGAAATCAGAAGTCTGCCAGAGAGTCTGTAAAGCTGATAGATGATGAAGGTGCAAAAGGGGAACTCGTTGAAAATGAAACTTTAGCAGTGAAAACACTCAGAGAATTCCTTGCATTATTGTTCACTCTCAAGGGGCATAGAGGAAGTCCAACACCAGAGTCTTTCCTTGAAGGGGACAAGTTTGATGAACTGTCTCAAATTAAAGTGTAAATTGAAGAGGTTTTAGAATCTGTGGATAAAAAGAACAATAATTAGTCTCTAGGTTGAGATAGTATTCACCCAAGAGCTCTATAAGGTCTCAGTGTATTGCTGAACTGTGGTCTGCTACTCTCTGCTTAACTCCGGTTCAGTCGCAGCAGCATAGGAGGAAGCAAATGTGATGTAAGTTTCTAAAAAGGCCTTTTGGCACTACAGATCAGTAAGTCTTGTTTTTGTATCGGGAAAGTGGTAGGAACAGAGAGATAGGTTAATCACTGTGTACAAATGAGAGGAAACAAAGAACAGTGGGTGAATGTTACAAGAAAGTACCTACACACGCCTGTGCTGATGTGATTGAATTTCAATGAATTCAAATTAAGGTATATCGGGAAAATAATCTTAAATGTAGATTAAATAACAGTACTAGAACACCAGATAGCTTGATACCCTTCAAAAGGAGATTCCGGAGATAAAGTTGTTCTTCTGGTTTTGAAGGTTGTTTTGCTTTGGTTTTAGGCCTGAGGTCAAACCTGTACAGCAACCGTTAAGTGCTGACAGCATGTTAAGGAGCTGTTAAATGGGCAGCCTGTCTCAGGAAATCCCTAATACATGCTCAGAGTGGTAGGGTATGCCAGAATAAATACTGTTCTTTCCTTGCCCTGCATTTCTTGGACCAGGATTGGGTTGGGGTTTTTTTGAGTCTTCTACCAGCAACCAGTGGACATAGGACAGTGCGCTGGATGGATGTTTCATCCTCTCCAGTACAAGCATGCTAATGTTCACAAGAATTACTGCTGGGTTTACAGACTACTCCTGAATTCACACTGAAGAAGCATCCATCAAATTACTCAAACCATGAAGTGTTGTATTCCCCTCTGGAACCCTTTCTGTTTCTGTTTCTCTTTGTGCATTTTTTGAGTTACCTGAGAATTTATGGCCAGATTTTTAAAACTGCACATAAACACTTTTTTTTAATCAACTAATACAGCAGATAAATCCATGTTTAGGCACCTAAAACTACAGATAAAAACATGCTTAGGTGCCTAAATACCTTTAAAATATTGCCTTACATGTCTTTGATGATGATGCCAAGACTTCTGTGGACATCATTAACATAGTGCTGAACTTCAAACATATTTAGCAGGATTCAGATAATATACAGAGCCCTTCTTGGCACAAACTCCTCTTAAAGGTCAAGAACTAAAAAAGGAAATTCTCCTACAAAGATGGAGCATGCAAAAAATCTTTTGGGAAATAGAAACACAGTTCTGGGCCCCCCTTTATCCTGATGAATAACATAAGGGTAATGAAAAACAAGGAGAGACAGATAAGGAAACAGAGATAAGAAAATAGATAAGAAAGTCAGTTTTTTTTACATTAAATGCCATTAGAAAGCAATATGCCAAATAGGGAGGAGAAAAGAATTTAAGAAATTTCAAAAAGAGCATTTTGGATTTTTCATTTTTTAACACAATAGAAGCACCTGAAGAACTTCTCTCATATATGAAATAGCTTTAACCTACACAGGAGGGCCCCTACAGAAGAAAACTTAAAAACCTATCCCATTTTAGGGAAAAAATAACACAGAAGGCAATAAATAAAAAGTTACCAATAATCTCCTGCAGATTTCAACTGGAACAAAGTTGGATAAAAATAAAATTTGACATGCCCAAATTCTACTCTATTTGTTTAAAGAAATCTGTAGCAAAGTAACTTTTTAAAATATCAATAATAGCTTTCTACATATATTAACTACTTTTTCAGTGAACTAAACCTGATCTATCTGTGATTGTGTTCTTTCACTTTTATCTCGCACTTTTTGTTGCCATTTATGACTGTGCAAAAAATGTGTTCTACTATACTGAAGTAGAAATATTCTTCATGTAAACTATGGAGGTGTAAATGAATTCACACAGGGTTCAGTCAATAAAACATTAAGGCTTATGGATTGTTCAAGATGATGGCCATTTTTCTTACTTTAACAGTCAGCAAATACAATTTTCCAAAGAGCACTCCAATGATGAAGAATATCCAGATAAAATGGACTAAAACAATACCAGGAGGAACAAAGGTGGTAGTAACTGTCTGTAAATCCTAATTTATTAATCAAAACCGAAAAACTTGAAGGATTTGCGCAAGCAAAGTCAAAAGCAGTCGTAATATGCAGTGGTTGTTAATGCAGTCAATCATTTACACAGATGTATGTATTTGACTGACTAAATGTAATTCTGCTGCTACAACTTTCTTGATATCCAAACTAGTTTTTATTTTGCATTTTATAGGTGGTAAGATAGCTACTTTATTGCACTTAATGATTATCAGTTTCATGTTATTACATTGAGCAAAATATACTGTGACAATTGTAACGGACTTCTGATCTTTTGCTTATCAGTTGCACCATTTTAGTAGTTTTCCACATCTGTAAATATGACACTAGTTACACCCTGGAATTTCTAATTAAAGTGAAGAAGGGAACTTAGAATAATATGTAATCTCTGCAGCATGTGCAAAACCAAAACATGTGAACTGTCTTTATCTCACATTTCTTTACATTGTGATGACCTTAGTTATATATTCAAATAAAATTTAGTTCATTTTAAATTTCTAATTAAAGACTTAATTCCTTTGCCTCTTTATCAACATTGATTTTATTTACTTCAATTTTCAAAAATGCTTCTTAAATAGTCAGAAATTATCATAAGGTTATGTAAATGTTTTTTGAACACGTAGTGTTTTCTTTTATTCTAGACTGAAATATAGTACAGTATCTCAGAGCCCACTCCTGATAAATGTTTTCCTTGAGTTCCTCATTTTGGTGTTTTTCCCAGTTTTTGTTATATAATGTAATTAAGAGGAGTGCTGGAATTAAAATATAGTGTTTATTTATAAAGACTCACTGGTCTCTGGAGACTATCTCAACAGATTTGGTACTTTAATACTCAGGTGAAATTCATTCTGGGCTTAACTCTTGGTAGATACACCCAGGGATGAGTGTGTTCCTTTTATTTTGCAGAAGTATTTGCACTGATTTATCCCTCTTTTAATCAGTTTGGTGTCTTCCAAGACTTAGAAAGACGTAGGAATATTATTGACTATCACTTTAAATCCCATTCCACTCAAAAATCCTTTGAGTAAACTAAGCCAACTAAATTTAAAGTTTAAAATAAGACAATCCTTGCAGTAAAAATCAGTCACTTATCAGTAGAGTTCCATGCAGCTCATTCTGAATTCAGAATTTGGAACACAAATTTAGAATATTGAACATGGCATTATTCATTACCTGGCACAAACTCATTCAAGGCAGTTAGCCAAACAAGCTATCTCTCTACTTACAGGTGAAACAACGTTTTTGAGAATCTTAAAAATTTGAAAACATTCATAAATCAAAATACAAGGGTTTCTAAGAGAGAAGCTAACATCATGCCAACTTTAAGTATACTGGATAGGAAAACAAGTCAGCAGTTTAAAAGGCTTCTCTGACAGGCACTTCTCCTTATTCAGACAATATCAATTAGTGTCTGTTGAGTGGATGATGATATTTCAATTGGGGTGTTTTCCAGATGTAAAGAGACCCTATTTTTTCTCTCTTTGTTCCAGACTGCATCAAAAAGAACAATTAATATTGAAGGTTAGGACGTGAATCAGGGTATAGAATAGGTGCTTAAATAGAAGTTTGGAAACTTGTCGGGTCCAAAACTTTTCCACGGTGGTCATCACTACCCTTTGCAGTGTTTTTCTCTACCAGCAACCTACTTTTCTCTTTTTTCTGTGGCCATAAACTGAGAAACATGTGGCAGGACTACAACTGTAGGAAGGGTTGGTGGAAGTGACCCATGAGAAGACAGATGGGTGGCCCCAGCCACATAACTTGCTCCTGAGGGAATGGGCACCTGCCAGCCCACACCCCTGCACCTTGCCCATTGCTCTCCTTCCAGCCCATTTGCTCTTGTCTTTGAGCCTGCAGCCTATAAGCAGTGATTCCCAGGGTGGTGGGTGGAAGCGAGTGCTTGCCATGGGTTTAGGAGGAGCATTCCCATCCCACCAAGCTGCTATAGACCCAGGAGCTTCTTCCCTCCATGTTGCCTTCTCACAGCATCACAGAGTTTCAATAAAAGGAGACAGATTTGGGAATCTGAGACTAACATTTACTTTGTCACAACACTGACTGCTGACTGAAAAGAATAAAGTCCAAAGAGGACTTACATCAAGTAAGTTGTGATTTCCAGCATGGCCTCATGTCCATGCAGGTAAGGAGATACAAAACTAAACTGTTAAGTAACCCAGTGACCCTTCATCAAACTCCCTTAAATGTCTGCTATGACAAACAGAGGCAGGGCCAAATGAATCGCTCCAAGGCATCCTTCTGTTATAGTGCCTGTGCTTACCTGTGTCATTTTACCAGTAGCATAGTCCTGGCTAAGAGTGAATAGAAACCTCTGGAATGATTTGGACAATTGTTATGGTTGGAAGAATGAATGCAAGAAGTACTGAATAGTTTAAAAATATAAGCTGTTAACACTGTTCAGCTCTTTAATTCTGCCACTATAGCTTAATACAGTTTAGACTATGCTGAAAACTGCCACTTCATTCATAATGACCATGATTCCCAAGACTCTGAGTAATTTCAGCATGAATGAATATTTTTACTAGTAGTGTGTTTTGGCACACACCTTTCATCCTTCGGTATTCCCTTTTTGGGGCAGAGGGCCTTACTCTTCTGATGCCATCAGGAATCCAGAGCAATTGTATAGGGTTTAGATGATCAGTTATGCCCTATTGATTATGATTGGCCCCTATTTATCTTAAAAAATATATTGATTGCAATAACTTTCTAAGAAAGTCAAAAGCAAATACTTTTGACTAAAATGTATCTACATTAATATTATGTTTATGATACAGTTTATAATACACCACCAATAACATATAGAAAAAAAAGTCATAAATTTATGGGAAAAAATCATTCATAACGAAGAATTTAATCACATCTGCAAATATTATTCTGTCTGCTTGGAATGCCCTGGTATTTCGTCTGGATTAGTTCTCCTTCACTTCCTGTCCTATACATTTGTTTTATACCTGTCTCCTGTTAAACAGAAATTGCCTTTCACCCCAATGGAGGCCAGCACTTCAGTGATTCATGATGAGTATCACGTGTGTATCCTTTACAAAGTTAGATACAGACATAAGAATAGATAAATGGGCAAGTATGTGGTATATTTGTTAATACAAATGTCAACATGCACTCTGCAGTGCTTGCAATCTTGATTGGATTCATATCAGTAGAAATGGGTACATCTGTTGTAATTTCAGTAGAGCTAGACTGATGTATACTCTTCTATACATAGAACACAAAATGATTAGGGGACTTGACCATCTCTCTTACAGGAAAAGGCTGAGAGAATTGGTTTTGTTTAGCCTAGAGAAGAGAAGGCTGAAAGGGGATCTCATCAATACTTATAAATACATAAAAGGTTGAGAGTCAGGAGGAAGAGGCCAGTCTTTTTTCAGTTACAAGAGGTAACAGGCACAAACCTGAAGATAAATTCCATCTAAACATAAGGAGGAACAACTTTACTTTGAGTGTGGTGGAACACTGAAACAGGCTGCCCAGAGAGGAAGTGGAGTCTCCACCTCTAAAGATATTCAAAACCCACCTGGACACCATCCCATGCAACCTGCTCTAGGTGAACCTGCTCTGGCAAGGGGGTTGGACTAGATCCTCTCCAGAGGTCCCTTCCAACCCCTAACATTCTGTGATTCTATGATTCTGTGAACACAGTATTTATGTAGGTCCTTCAATCCAAAAGGATCCTAAAGTGCTTTGTGTTTTAGTAAAAATCTCTTATCTGTATTATAGCTGGGTGAACAGTACTTAAGGAATATATTATCTGAGAAATTTTACCATTTTTCATCAAATAATGTGTTCAACAAGTAGTTTTATGAGGTGTTAGAATAATTCTATGTGTAGTTGAATACTATACATGCTTGGATAAAGAATTCAATAAACAATGGTAATATCTATCAAAAAGGGGTTAAATTATTTTATGCCTTCAAAAATGTGAAGAGCTTCAATTAATTATTATATAAAGAAATACTAGTACAGTGCTAATAGTGACACGGTGAAAATTTTTGATCAATACTTCTTTTCCTCTAAGAGAATAAACACCTGAATAAAGTGTCCTACTCTTCTACAGACCAGAGATAGAGGTGTGAAATACAGACGTTAACTCAGATTCTGTTCATGTACACAAAGAGAGAAGTCCTTTCCAAGAAATTTTACCTGCTTACAGTTGATAAATGCCAGCAAACAGGATCTACATCTTAGACACCTCAGCAGACCCAGCAACAAGAGGTGTTGACAAATCCTGGGTGCTTCATATTCTTTCTTCTCTCAGAGCTCCTCCATGTGCCTTTACCCTCCCAGGGTGCACAGTCTGGCCATCCTGCTTTCCTATAGCTCATCACATCTTTTCTTTTAAACTACTGTAGCCTTTACTGGTGCAAACTACCTCTTGAAATGTATCATGGTGATTAGCCTCTCAAACAAGGAAATATCAGATTTCTTTCAATGCTTAGCTCACTCTGAAGGGAATTAAACACTTTTCCCACTAAGCAGGAGAGTATACTTGTTGAGCTGGAAAAGGTGCAGTTGAATTTTAGACACTACTTAAGAACCATTTCCGTATTTCAAACAGGACAAAATACAGAAATAAACCCTGAATCAAGTCTTGGAAGGCAGTCATCCCTCTTCTATACTCTCCCTTCCTCCCTGCTTTATCCCTCCCTTCCTCTCTCCTTCCCTCTGTCTCTCACCAGAGAAGTCATGTTTTATTTTATTCTGCTGCACCCTCAACAATGGGCTAGGAGATCAAATCCAGGTCTATAGTTATATACTAATTTCTGGATCATCCGGCTTCCCCACTTACTGGTACAGTATATATCTAAATAACAATGTACCTCTGACATAGACATAGTTATTTTATGAGAAGCAGTAGTAATTTAATGAAGAAGCAGCAGACATATTTTGTCAACCTTTTTGGGATCCTGCACAATGAAAGGTACTTTGTAAGTTAGTTAAGTGGTACTGAAATTGCTAAAAAAAAACCTTTGTAGTGTCTTATCCTGGGCAGATTCTTACAGCTGAAAAGACAAGGATATATTCAGTGTTTTAAAAATTGTGATCTACCATGATCTTACCTAGTTTTATCTTATTGGGAGTCTTCTGCATACATTTAAATAATGATCAGATCTTCCTTCATCTTTATCTTTTCGCAGTGCTCATGCAGACAGAATGATATAAAGGTATTAAAATTCAAGTGCTATTCTTTTTAAAACTGATTTTTCTTTTTTCTGTAAGTGTATGGTTTAATTCCATGTAAATTAATTTCACCCAGGAAAGTATTTTTTCACTTCAAGTATCTGTTAAATGCTTCTTTTTACACCCAACCTGCTGGCAAAAAAAAAAAATTAAAAAATTAGAAAGCAAACAAATGAGATGGTTTGCAATGAAGAGAAGGGAAGTCAAAAGAGCATAGAATATAATTGGAAGAGCACAGGAGAATGTTTAAAGTAAGTTCAAGAACAGCGATAAGGCTAAAGATGATGTTATCTGTTGGACAGAAGAAGCCATTAACATACACCAGAGTGTTTTCAATCACTTAATCAGAAAACCCTTTTCCTGAGCACTGTTTCTTGTCCATGTGCCATGAACAAACATAAATATTTTGGATTTCCTGCATCCTTCACTCTGATAACGGGCTCTTAACTACAAGCCCTTCCCACCTCAAAGAATGAGCTAAAACCAAATAATAAAACATGGACCATAGAGATGATTTCTAGACCTGATGAGTTATGGAATTCAACTGCATGTTCAAAATGACTTTTGCCCTACATTGTTAGTCCTAATTTAATATGAGTGTAATTTAAAATGAGGGACAAGGAGAAAAAGGACATGGATGAGGATTAAACTGCTCCCAATGAGTTAAAATGACTAAATTATCACTGACTGCAGTGCTACATGTTCAGCAACACAGAAACTATAGCTTAACTACTCCATTTTTACAGTAAATAAATTTTACGTGTACATTCATTTACAACAAACAAAACTCTATATTTTAATGAAATTACATTTGATTTTGTAGAAGTATAATTAAAGAGAGACAATCTCATTCTTTTTTTCACTCTTCATACACATTTTTTGTGTGTGGGAATTGTCCAGGAGATCACATATATACTTATTTGAAAGATTTCTGAGAGATCTTGAGGATGTCATTGTCTCTGCTGCTGGAGTTTTTCCATCAGTTCCTGATGATTCAAGAAGCAAATGTAGGTCATGCTAAGTCTTCTATAGAAACAATGACTAGATGATTTCTATAACTGTACATCTCCATCAGTGCTTCCTGCATATGTGCTGCACATATTCACTCTTCTTCATTACAACTGAGTGGCAGTCAAGTATCCTGCCTCATTCTTAAAGCACTGGAACAATGCATCCAAATATTGCATCAGGAAAGGGCAGGACAGCATTCACTCTGTAACAGTCACAGTATGTTATCAGAAACATCCCAAGTTTGGCAACAGCAGTGTGGCTTCAGGAGCTGTTTTCAGATAACTCTGACACCACTGATGCAATGTTTTCCTTGGTCCAAATGAGCTGTATCAGTCATTTGAATAATAATGAACTAGAAACTGCACAGTGTGTTTTAACAAATAAATCAAAGTGGAATACTTGGGCAGCAGGTATAACTAACTTTAAGAGATCATTACATTAAAAAAAAAAATCCATTTTAAAATGGTTTTGTACTACTGACCAGGAGACAAATTTGTTTGCTGTCTTACAACACATAAAAGAAATCACACACCACATAGTAAACCGATCACTAGTCAAGATTTAACTTCCCAGAAGTTATATAAAAATAAACAGTGCCAAATATTCAGCTAGTGTAAACAGCAACACTGCTCTGAACAATATCAATTTGTATCAGGTGAAGATCAGACTGTTGTGCTTTTTCAGAAACTTGGAAGTCGTAATTTTCATGGCTTTAAAGTACATGTTTTTGGACAAAGTTGTTTTAAATGCTAAATTATACTACAAGATATAAAATGTATAAAATAGAAAAAACAAAAAAGATATCCTGGCACTGTACCAAAGTCACAGAAAATAATTACTTAGTTCCATTAAAATATTTGGAAATATTATACCATCGAATTAATGTGCAAAATCTGGGTTTTTTTCCAGATGGTATGTAAAATCTATCATTTTTATGGTTAGTTATGGGAGGACATGAGTGACTTTTGCCATCACAACATGTATTTATCTGCTCACATTTCTATTCCAAGTAAAACCAAACAAAACCTTCTCGAATATATGCAGAAAGCAGGATCAAATTGATTCAGTGCTTTTGGTGTATGTTCCCTTTGTTTGTGTGTCTGAAGAAGCAACAGGAAAACGTATGTGACTTTCAATTTTATGACATTTTCCACTTGTTTTTCTTGCAGAGGAAATGCACTTTTTATAAAAAAGGCAAAAAAACCCTTTTTTCTGGAGAAACTGCTAAGGAAAACTGATGGCTCATTAGAGAGACTTTTCTCATCATAAACATTGCCTCTCATTACTGAGAAAACCGCCACTAATCAAACATATTTCTGAAGTATTACAAAAGGATTTGGCATTAAATTTCAAGATAATAGTTGCTGCATGGCTTGGTTCATTCTTAGCCTTCATTTTAGTCTATTATTGCTTTATTCTTTTTCTGTACACTGGCAAATGTGCAGCATTGTTTGTTATGGAGTGTGGGACTTAAACATGAATCAAACCTGTTTACATATGATTTTGGTTTTGGGGGGAGGAACTACTTCTCAAACAATCAGACTTCATAAGTGCTACGGAAATTAATAGAATGCAAAGTTGGTTTATTTTTTCGTTTTAAAAAATGTTGGTTGAATCACATCAGAATCTCAAGACAATTCCAAGATGAACTGACTCTGAGAGTAAATGACCTCTTCATCTCAGTGATAAAGTTCCAGCCAAAATATTCTCTCAGCCTGAGACGTGATTCATTAGAAATATGTGCATGGTGTGGAGCTCTACTCTCTATCTGGCAGAGTCCGGCCTGCAGACTGATAAGAAGCAAATGCAAATGTCCTGATAAGAACTGAATGCAAATATTTATGATATGATATTCCCTGGGAATTATGTGCAGATAAAACAAAGTGTATTATTTTCCCGCTTCTCTTTCAGGTTTGCCAAAATGCCCTTTTTCGCTTTCGGAATTTGCATTTCTTCAAAATTGATTCGGCTTGCGTATTATGTTAAGCTATTTGTTTGCTAAGGATGGTAATTAGTTACTGTAATTACAGCAATGACAGTTCCTAAATTGTTTTTAAAGCATTACAGTGAGCCTGTGCCAGAAGATTGCAGTATTTTTTTGGATTTAAGCAGAGGCTGGAAAAACTCCCACTCTAAGACCAGCATGGGATTTTCAACTACAAAGCTGCTTTTCCTGATTGAAATATTTTTTTAAGAAATCATTAATTTGCATTGATTGTGAGTACTAACTTTAAATTTTGGTTTATTCACAGATCACAGAAATATTAATGATAGCAAGCCCTGTGGGAAAAGAGAAACAAGGGAGACTCCCATCGTAAATAAAAGTGAGAGCTGATAGCAGAGGGAAAATGGTGTAACTATTACTCTGAGCCTGTTAATTAAACTCTTTAGCTCATTTTTAGATAAATTAAAACAATTTTAAAATGTCTGATTGAAAGTCATTCCTAAACTTTTCTGAGGTGCTCAGAGCTCAGTAAGAAACTCAGAAACAACTATATTCACCAAGTCCTTACTGTATAGCACTTTCTGAATCAACACAGAGCAGAAGAAGGAAATCGAGAGCTCTTCTGAATAAACTCACAAAGTCACTTGCAAATAAAGGGTTTTTCTACAGTGGCTTATAAATATAGTCACTGCTTTTCCATTCTTATTTACAGACTAACACGGGACACTTGCATCTGAAGTATGTCCAGGGTGAATATTTGGTGATAAACCCAGAAAGCTCCAAGTTTCATCCTTTCCTTCTTCCCCCTAGCACTTCCTCCAAAGTAGGTATTGTCACAACAGGAAGAGTGTGCAGCTCAGCAGTGGAAGAGCCCCAGGCAGCTTAGCATGAGCTCTTCCTCTTCCAAGACATGTGGTCTCAAGAGATTAGCTGGTGTATGTGTGTGGGAACCCTAAGGCTTTCACCCATTTCTTCATTCTGTTCCTCCTTCCACTCCGCCCCTGTATAATCTCATTCCCCACAGTTTATAGGAATAGACATAATCACTGTACTTTTCGTCCTTCAGAGAAAAGGCAACCTCCACTGAGGCTACAGTTCCACTCTGTAACTAGGAAGCAGAACACCTGCAACCCACCTTCCATCATCTTCATCCCTCTCTTGGATTCCTGTTCATCTAGATCCCTAATGACTGAAGTGCTGGAATTTATCTGAAGATTATTCCCACCTCCAAAACCAGCCTTTCTTGTTTGATCATCACCAGTCTTGCTTTAATTTCTTACATTTTTCCTCTTGATCATTCCTGCCCCACCATTGCAGATGGATATTTTGCAAGGCACATAAGCAACACACACTGTTGAGTTTGCATGTGTGGAGTGAGCATGCTGTATTTAAATACACAGCACTGTATGAAAACAAAATTTGCTTCATGGTTTGCAGGTATATGCTTTCATTTTGACATAGAGTTACTCTTTCAAAGGTGCATTGTGCTTTGCAAAATCATTTATCTATTCTCAAGTTAATAGACATTTCCAATTGATTAACTAAATATCCAGTTCTTTCCCTAGAAAACCAGCCTAAATTGGCTATTGTCCTCATGCTTACAAAAAACTTCATTATTCTGATGACATAGAAGCAAGCCTTAAAATTGTTTGAAAAAAGAAATATTCTGTGCTGTGTTGTCTTCAGGAAGTAGCTAAAGATCCAGAGAAATGCAAGTCCCATGATATCACCAGATCATTCAACACAGGGGAATCTTGCCATTTCTAATCATGAGGGAATAGCATGTTAACAGCTCATGAGAAACACATGGTGTGACATTCTGAGGTCACTTTTCTATCCCATATATAAACTTACAATAGTGGATTTTGACTGAGCAGTATTGGATCAAAGAACAACTTCAGGAAACATAAGTTAAGATTCAAATATCAGCTAAGTGATTGCTTAGCTGCAGAAAGAAAAACATCTCTCCTGAAGTGAGAGAGTTTTCTTGTCCTGAGTTTCAAAGGCTTATTCTTTGCAAAGTTTATTGGCTTATATTTGGATTATACTCTTCACTTTGAAACTCCTACCAAGGATTTACTTCCAAGGCCCTACACCAGTTACATAGACAATATATCAGGGTATAACAGTCCCATCTGCCACTAAGCAGATTTGTACATAATTTATACTTCTATTTGGATGATACTGTTTTAAAAGAAGGATGATAGAATAGCTTTAAGCACTATTTTGGAGCAAACTTTATATGGCATTTTCATTTTCAAATGGAAAATAAGTTGATACTGTAAGCATGTATGGTATGTCATAGACTTCTTAGAATCTCAAAGAAGTTGTGAGAGATGTGTATGAACCTCCTAATTATTAATTAGGCTATGCAAAGACACATAACTAATGTTAAATCATCTATTATCACATCTCATGAACATTTAGTATCATTGTTGGCCATTTATAAATCAATATATAGGATCCAATGACTTGAATGAGAAATGTTATGGAAAGTGAATTGCTATCTACTTTGGGTTTCTGAGAGAAACATAATTACAGAATGCATTTATATTTAACTTATATAATAAACTAGTAAATATATTTTAATACTGCAAGAGTAAGCATGACTGTAAAAAGATAATCTAACGCTGTAATGACCTTCTGGTTTATGTGTATAGATATATATATATACATATATAATGCTATCATTTACACTGTGCGTGCAGAGCCTTGTATTGCACTACTCGTTGAGTTTAGCAGACATTATAGACCTAAATACACAGTTGCCTGGGAAAATATGCAATATAAAGCACACAAGAGTGATACACAAATTTACATATACACAGAAAACGGCAATCTAGTTCTTGAAATCAAGACCAAGGTTGTGGAAACATGCATTTGTCCAACTCAGAGGTTAGCATGGCAGGTTATAAAGGACATACACAGTTATAAATTGCCAGTTTCATTCTACAGTAAAATTACTCTTGCAAAACACTGGGGTAACAGATCAGTGTCTGTATTATTTGTTCCTGGGTTACAGGAGCACAACAGGGTCAGGGGAGAGCCCTGGAAGAAGAAGGACTTTGCACTGTCTCAGCAGCTGAGGGGCTCTCAGAGAAGCTGCTTCTAAAATCCAATCTGGGTGAAAATGATAAACACAGGGAGACACAGAGAGGGTTTGAGACACTGCAGCTCAAGAGAAGCTGCTGAGAAGAGCAAAGGAGAAATGGACAACTAATATTTTAATGGAAAAAGAAAGACCCTAGGGATTAAAAAAGAGTGAGCAAAAATGGTTCATTCCAGATGATAGTTTCTGAGTGTGCACCCTAACCTAATTACTTTGCTTTTTCTCTGTATATGAATTTGTTAATTCTCCTAGTTTAGATTACAATAAAGCCTGACACATTGAATTAAAAGTCTTTGGTTTTGGTGGGGGTTGTCAATTACAGTGTATAAAATGTAGGCAGATGTGTCTCAAGCACCTGACTAAATCAAGAGTCTGTCACACTCCATTATTGGTTTGGGGGCTTTTTTGTTGTTCTATTTTTTCCTAGGAGCCTCAGCTCTCAAAATTTAGGAATAATAGAAATACATTCATTAAAAAGGAGTTCCTAGATCATGCAGAGGCTGAGGAAATCTTAACATGCACCCAACTGTAATGAAAAATCTCAGGAAAAAAATCATAAGTGGCAGAAATAACTCTCAACTGTATTCCTTTAAAAAACGTTATTTTTCAACTAGTCTCAGGCTTTTTGCAAACTTGAGGTTGCTAATGCTTTAGCTATTTTACTTCTGTGCTATCTAGGGACTGTGAATACAGAGCATCAGAATACCATAAGAAGTTTTACACTCCCTGAATAATAAAGCAAATGATTAAATAGATTTCTCTGATGTGATGCATTGTTTAAGGTGTTGTCTTCCTGTGTGCATTCTGGCAAATGATAGGGATTAAAATCCCACACAGCATTTAATTAACACTAGTGCTCTGGCTACAATAAAAGTTGAACAGATAGATACAATGCTTGGAAATGGGTGTTTATTTTCTAGTTTGAAAAACATGAAAAGGATTAAATTAATGAATGATTGTAACCCTCTCATTTGACCAAGGCCAAAAGATCCTGATTATTGTAACAACTGTTGGTTTTATTCTAATCAAATACAGAAACAGATTATATCAACACTTAAACCTGATTTTCTATGTTATTATTGTATTTTAACATGACAAAATATGGATGCCTTGAATCTACTTAGGTGTTTGGAGTCTATAATGCTCTTGTTAATAACGCCTCTTCTTGCATTTCTCTCGCTGCCTAGCATGGGTTTGCTGGAACTTACGATCTGTCAGGGAGAACTGGGAAAAAAAAAAAGAGTTATTAAGTGTGGGTCATTATCAGTGAATGACCCATTGTCAGTCCCATGGTGAGCCAGTGACTGGATGTGGCTGTGATGGGGACAAGATGGGGAGCAGACTGTAGAGACCTCATGGTATTATTTCCCCAATGACAGCAGATCATATTAATGGAATCTGAATGGGGAGGCAGGAGTATATGTCCCTTTGCACTTTCTCCTGCATCCACAGTAAATCCACCACTGACCGTGTTGTAAGCCAGAGGATCGTTATGTTTCTACCTGAGGTGTTGTGTAAGTCCTAGTTTCTTAAAATCTGTCATTTCACTCCAAAAGATTGTTTTCCTTCTGCCCCAAATCTGAACTACAAATATTAGTTTGGCAGGAATTTTCCACTTGAAACCTTTTTTTTCCTGCTCAGGAATGATGCAGATGATATTTAGATGTTTTTCTCATGTGCATCATGAGGTCAAAGTCAACTACAATGTGTGATTGTACTGCCACTCCTCCATCATGTGAAATGGAGCAAGAACAAGGCTCTGGAAGAGGGAACAGCTACAGCTTCTTAACCTAAGGAACTCTTAATATATTTTTCTTATGCTAAATGCTTCACAGAAGTATGCTGTTGACAAGCTCCAATCAACACACAACAAGAATTTCACTAGACTGGAGCACAATGTTAGGACACACTAGTCTGTCAGATTCAGTGACTCTGGCACAGTGCTGTCTTGGACTACCTTGGTGATATGGACTGGAGAGTTTCCATGCTTCTTGCCAGCTGACTGCAACCAAGAGCACCTGCACCACCTGCTTGTGGTGAAGCTTGGATCTGTAACAGCCAGGAGAGTAGAAGATCTGTGGGACTCCGTTTGAACTGGGCCTTTCTAGACTTCTTCCAGCTTTGAGACAGGGAGCTTCCCTGAATAAAGGGACTTCCTCAGAATGATGCAGAACTTTCAGACAAGTCAGATTTCCCCAGTTAATTCCCACCACTGAGAGAAAGCTTCTTGTCTTTTGACTGGGGACAGTGTGATGAGTTCCCAGGAACTGGGATACCTGGCTTCTCCATTTTTTTCCTAGAAAAATGTAATAAAATATAGCAACATATCAAAAATCCCTACAAGTAGTCATTTATTGAACACACAGTAAATGTCCAATTTGGATGAGCTAAATCTAGGCTTTAGAATCTCTTAATTAGATCCTCATTAACTATAATGAAAGCTTAGACACTTTGGGCCCTGATTTTTTTAGGGCCCTCAAGTCCTGACTTTAGATGTCTTAACCTAGACCTGGCACCAGTAAGAATAAGTTATATTGGTAGTGTGTAGATATTTGCTACCAGTTCTCCTTAGTGTGATATCTATCTCAAATCACATAAAGTGAAACTCACAGTGTAACCTATACTTCACAGCTGCATCTAACCATTTGATAGTAAAGAAAATGGCCAATTTGCTTATTTCCAAGATTTTCAGTTGTTAGCATAAGAACACCATTCGTGGTATGACAGAGTAACTTACAAATGAATTGTCTAAAGAAAATTCAAGATAGATTTTTTGATGGCTGTATATAGAATGGATATTTATTTTAACTTGTATTTATTGTCTTAATGTGCAATGAAAACATCTCTAAATAGGACAGAATCAACAAGCTCAGATTCTTGTAACAATTCAACTATGGAAGATTAGGGATCAGAATTATCTACCATATCCTGCTTTTCTAGTCTGTTGGGTAGATGCATCCTTGTATTTTTGCAACAAGTTATGATTAGGATTCTGCTACAAATACAAATACAATTTGTATGTGTACAAAACACAGTAAAATTTAGCAAGTAAGATAACCTTTCTGATCAAATCACTAACAAATGAGTGTAGCCAAGTTTAACATTGGATGAACTCTGAAATATCCATGATGTGTTGAAATAAACCAAGAGCTTCCTGGCACAAATTTGAAAATGACTTTGTTGTGTTCCATTAAGAGGATGAATGTGTCCTAATCACAAGTCCTAAAATAGTCTCAAATTCCATCAAAAGAAATTCATTCTCTCCAGGTGCACCCCTTTTCCAATAAAGTCTTGATGGTAGATGATAGATGGTAAATATAAATTAGCTGTACTGGATCAAAGACCAGCTGTAATGATGGGGAGAGAAGAATGGCTGCATTCATCATATCATAAAGCTGAGAAAGACACAAAATGGTACTAGTTAAACTGAGCTGAGAATATATGGAGAGAAAAAAGGAAGGGAAAACTAAGATATAGAAGAGACACTATGAATCATCATGCACAATCAGTATCCATATCTTAAAAAAAGGATTACAGAAGTGCGAAAAAGCTATTACTTTCAAAAAGGACTCTGCAGATCATTTAAGATGATTTCATTATCCTTGTACTCTGAAACCTCTAAAACATTGTGAAAAGAGGTTGCAATCCTAGTTTGATTTTGAAATATTGCATGTTTTAATATTAGCGTTAATTTTTTATCAAAATATAAAATCCAAATACAAGCTATCAATAATCTTAAAGGTTTTGCTAAGAGAGTTTTCTTGTCCTGGGTTTCAAAGGCTTATTCTTTGCAAAGTTTATTGGCTTATATTTGGATTATACTCTTCACTTTGAAACTCCTACCAAGAGAAAGTAATCTGCCTATAAGACAAGACAACTTTTACACAATAAGAAAAACACACGTAGTATGGAAATTCAAGTATTTTAGATTTTTCTGTATGAAAGTATTTGGATTAGTGCAATCATATGCTGGAATGAAAAGAAAAAACCAACAACCAAACAAATTGGTGCAGGTTGACCAGTATTTAACACAGCCAAACAATCCCTTTCCCACAAAGCTCAAGATGTAGTTGGAAACAGAACACTAATTGTGTCTTGTTCTTTTCCTGGACTTCATTCAT
The DNA here is from genome assembly GCA_013396975.1 of Bucco capensis. Taxonomy (NCBI): domain Eukaryota; kingdom Metazoa; phylum Chordata; class Aves; order Piciformes; family Bucconidae; genus Bucco; species Bucco capensis. Next base: position 164,940 of record VWZO01016701.1, on the reverse strand, counting down.
CTTTTGTCAGCAATTCACTTTTCATAAGAATCTGACTCTTTGCAGAAAAACTTTACCCTTCTGAAATGCTTAATAATTTAAATTTATTGTTTAAAATTGTTAGTATTAAGATTCAGCTTCTGAACTTCATTAAGCTGATGGCCACAGGCCCCAGAACTTGAAGGATATTGGGGATGTAAAGGGGAATCTAAATTGTTCAAGGTAAAATGCTCAGCTCCTTGTTGGATACTAAAGGCTGAAAAGGACATGAAGTTTTTCACTAATGCTCAGAACTGACTAGAGAATGTTCATTTGAATGGGCAGGAATTGCTTATGTTTGCACTGTCTAGTCACAAAAAAAGCATAAATCCATCAAATGTAACATATCCTAACTACAGTAAATATTTATACTAGACATCACTGATTAATGCAGAAAGTCATTCTCTCCTTTCTTCCTTTTCTTCATCCCTGACTGTTGCTGGGGTTCATGTGTTAACTGAGGCAGAACTGGGGAAGATTTTGCTGGCTTTGAACTTTGCAAGCCTTTGCAGAGGGACCTTCTCTATTTATATACTTGTTACAGAAGTGGGGTCTTGGCTTATCCTAAAATTAGATCACATAGTTATAATAGCAATAGCCATGATAGCAGTAATAACAGCCCATAAGGCTCACCTGACAGATGCATGTTAGCATGCCTGATGATATTTCAATTGATACTGTGATCTTTGAAGAATTTGAAAGCTCCACTAGTGTAATATAGGATTTCTTTGGTCTTTCTTTAAGAGCTATGCTCAATAAGGACACAATGGATCTAAAATGAATAGATAATTCATTTCCACACTTATGCAAAACACTTTAACCTCAACACACTGTTAAGTCATTGAAGATTTTATGTGAATTTCATTGTGATTATGCCTTCATTGTGAAGAAACTCTGCTGCTGACCTACCTGTACCTAAGAGCAGGTTCTTCCCAGGATCTTGGGCCTGGAGCTAGTTCTGAGATCATCCAAGATGTAAGTTACATATTAAAAAGAAGTATTTTATCCACTTTAATATGTGCAAATGATGGCAAAAGAAAAATAGAGCTGTTTGTTAGAAACTCTCTCTTCGACAGCAGAGAAGTACTTCAATAGTTAACTCTGTTTCTGGTTACCTAGTAAATAAATAAATGTATTTGTCCTTCCAAGGAACTATTCAAGCCTATCTGGAAACAATGCAGAGCTAAGTTCATGGTTCAGCATGCTTATGGGCTGACTGTGTTTCTCAGGTTTATGAAAGATTTCTACTCTGCTATAGATGTTGTAAGACTTGAGTTTCCTTCAAAAGTCATGGGAGAAATTTTGCTCCATACCAACTATTTTGTTATATTGATGTAATTTATTACAGTATAGCTAAAGTAATGAAACATGAAAAGTTGTTTTTATATCTATAAATAATTTTCCAGTACCTAGGTGCTGGAGTATTAGATCTAACACAGCAGAGATAAACTTTGTCTGTATAAAGTGATGTGGTTTTCCCTATCAGGTGTTTTTGATCCAAGTTAAATCAGTAAAACCATCATTTTCACACTTGCAGATTTAGGCCCTAACTGAAACAGAAGTGTAACAGCAAGTCTCGGCTTCATGTGATTTGTGCTCTACATACTCCAGAAGACAATTTCAGCTGTTTATGTCCTGCCTCCTCATAAAATGAGCCAAGCTGTACCTATCCAGACATTTTTTTCTTTCTTTTAACCACTGCCTTCAACAACACTGATGAAACTGCCTCAATTGAAAAGAAATGCTCAAAACTGCCTTGGCACATACGTGTCCATATTGTTATTGTAGCCATGATGGTCTGAAAAAGTAAATGGAACAAGATTTGCGGGTGACTTGAAGAACAGGCTATGCACCTGAAAGAATGCCTGTTTTTCCAGCTACATATTACCTTTTCTTACAAGTTTTGTCTCTCATGGACTAGAAAGCATATATATAAGCCTGTAGACATTGATTCTAGTCTCTGTTATCACTCTCTAAGGAACTGACTATATTCTTCCATCAACTCTCACACTGGTACAAGGTCTTCTTCCTAAGTTGTGTCTTTCACAGTTTATCCTGTAAGTGTGTGGATGAGAAAAAGGTAGAAATTTTTCTGTATATGGCAATACTTTGCTTATCTGGAAGCATCCTGTAGGTTCAGACAACTGGATCCACTTTGGATCTTATCAAATAAACATTTCAAAGGTTGTAATTTCTACCCAGAACACTTAAATTGCGTCGGACAAAACAGGTAGTTCAACAGAATAAAATCTGCCTATATTTCATACTTTCTTACACTTTGCCAACTTTTGCACACTTGGTTTTCTTCCTATTGAGCTGAAATGCACAGCTTGGGAAACACAAGAAATTCTATTGGTTAATAGTAATCAGAAGTCATTGAAGTGTTTACTAGATGGCTAAGCAATGAGACTTACTAATAGCTCTTCCTTCAGAAAGGGTTATCAGCCTCTGCTTCACTTTCATGTTTTGTGCCTTTTATCTGAAAAGCACTTTTTAGGCCTGCAATTCATGACAAACATAATGAAGGTCCATGCAGATTTCAGATTGCTAATCAACTCACTTAATTTGTCAATGAATGCCAAACTATCATATCTACTTAATGTATAGCACGCTTAAAATAAGCAGAACTGCAGTCTATGTTAATACAAAGGGGGTATTTCACTGCCAACAAAAGACTGTTGTACACAAGTTTTTAACAATGTGTTACTGATTCCCAAATGGTGTGTTACTGATAGTAAAACTAGCCTTTATCATCATCCCTAGAACACATAAAGCACAGCATTCTTGCATTTGCTGAACATTACTTATTACAAAGCAAAAAGCTTTCTCTTTGAGAAAACAAAGAATTCCAGGATTCAAAATATTTGGTAGCTGAAACCCTGTGTTGCTGAGTTGGTAGCAACTAAATCATTTCCCAAAAGAGGCACAACCAAACAAGGAATTGCAGACCTCCCAGTGCTGTAAAGAAGATCATGCAATTATCATAAATGGAGATGAAGCTATGCCATCTAAATCAAACAGATTTGGGACACACAGAGACATCCTGCTTTAACTTTGGAACTAGCACATCTACTGTTACTAAGAATCAAGTTTTAGCAACATTTATAAAGGATATGAAGGGCTATTAACAGGTTTATTGTGTTTTTTAAAAAATTTCAGAATGCTTGTACTTGAGCTGTCAAGTGAACAGTCATGTTAAAACACAGGTAAAATTTTAAAACCAAAACTTGGCTTTCATGTACACTTGTAAAACTAAACAGTACTACTGCAGGATTATCTTGGTAAAGGAAATAAGACAAATGCGCATATGGCATTTTCTACATGTTTCAAAAGTAAACATTGCTTAGTATACACATAATTCTCGCCAAATTATCATGTAGTTCTGCTGCTAGTCTGAATTTCTGCAATATCATTTTGTATTGACAATCCCAGACATCCTACCTATCTGGTAAGAAATACTGAAGCAGTAACACAGTAGTTATAGTTTAAGAACACTGTTGACATAAATATTTTTATAATTCCCTTGGCAGTGAGGGTTTGAAATTTAAGGTGCTTTAGAAACAAGCTTAAACGTATGATTACAAACAAAACCATGCAAATTCCTTTGTCCACTTAGGAATTTTTTTATTACATGAACTGCCTTACTGATTTTGGACAAGAATACTTACATAAGAAAAGGACACACCTGTGAGTAAAGTTAGGAGGACAGAGGCCTGATTAAAAGTTTAAGATCCTTTTTAAAAAGGAAAGTGCTTAAATCAGACTCTTTCTACTGTAGGCAATTTAGCTAAGGAGCTAAATTGTCCTTTTTTAAAATGCAAGAGCCACAAAACACACAAGGATATGAAGGATCACCTCTGTGCAAAGCTCTGCCTGAAGTTCATGCCTTTTGGCATTAAGCTTAGCTCTGCTGTTGACTGTGACTTGGTATAGCTCCTTAGAATCTGAGCATCACGTTCTGTAAAAGGAAAAACAACTCTTTTGCTGCTGAGATACACCATCTTAATGATCATAGAACATAATGTTTTGCTAATATACATAGAACAATGTGAAAATCTTAGATAAAAAATATGAAAGTATAACATATTATTTCAAGGACAAAAACTTTAAATATATTATTCAATACAAATCTTATATTCAGACCACCCACCAACACACATAATTAATGTATTAATACTTATCATAAATACTTCTTTATCATATTTTAACATCAGCATTGAGTTGGAGATGGAGTTCTTTGGGAAGCTGTGGTAAGACAAGCCACACATTAAAACTACTATTCCCATTCCCATCACCTGCACTTTTACAGCTAGTGTTCTTCTTGGGGTTTAGGGCTGGCCAATAAATAAAAACATGAAATTAAAAAGAAAGAAAAGTAAAGAAAAGAAAAAGAAAGAACAAAAGATAGGGAAACTGGGAAAATTAACTGAAATGCAAACCGAGAATATTAAGCCGATATTAGAATTATCTTCAAAGCTTGCCTGTTGGTATTACTGGCCTTTAAGCATATATTTGCAAGTTACAGAAAGAAAAAAACCCCACAAATGAATGTTCCAAACACTAGTTGTTGTAACTTATCCCTGCATTCCAGCAAAAATTTTCAGTGCTCTTTAGGAATGTTTGTTCACTTGCTGCAAACCATGTCACAAATCTTCAGTGCAGCAGCTAATATTTTACAATTGATCAAATAAACTGGGATATGTATTCTAAATATGTGACTTAATGAAAACAACTTAAAGATTTATGCTCCATTTAATGTACTTAGCTGAAGTCTCATGGGATTGCCAAAGGAGATAAAAACTGCAACATGGGTTAATGCTTAGTTATCTTTTGGTTAACTTATATAGCTTAGTAATCAAAGGACATGAAAGGAAAACCTTTGATAAAAATTAGCCTATTTTAAAATTCTACAAAAGACAGCTGCCTTTAAATATAATACAATGTAAACTTTTCTACTTCCATAAATGAGCCCATAGCTAAACTTAATTTGCAATTTGTAGAGAAGAACAGTATTCTTAGTTGTTTGGTATCCTATTAAATGTAAAAATCAGTTTGGGGAGAAAAATGAAGAATGTGAAATGATAAGCAGTGGTGAGATGTCTACATATTTTCTTCTTCCTTTCACTGCCTTTTGCAAGACAATAGTGGAAAAGATTCTGCAATACCGAATGTCACTAAAGAAAGGGAAAGAAATAAATTCTGAGTAAATAGTCATTGAGGCATCTGTGTAAAATGTATTTGCTTAATCAGTCCACTAAAGAACAGTGTTATGGATTTTTATAATTATATGACGTTGGAGGAAAAACGGTCAATTGATACAACACTGCTGTTAAAACAACTAATGTACTGATGCTAAAACAAAAATCACTTCATAAATAAGAACTACTTCTGATCAATTCTGTGCTTGAAACCAATGCGCCAGGCCTCACAGGATCCAAGGCAGTCTATCTACTCCAAAAGTGCTTTAAGTCTCCTCAAATGTGGTGTTTATGTTCAAATCCAGCAGAACAACAAAATGTACACCATTACCTATCAGTGACTTACAGATTGTGTTTCTGAGACTGATTAGTCTAGATACAAAGTAACAAAGACTGGAATGAAAAGACCATATTTGATGCCATTATGCAAAATATAGTGTGAATGAATGCAAAGGATCAACCTATAGAAGAATATTCCTCTCTCATGTTACATTACAGGAAGAAAATATCTAATGAAGATAAGACAGTCAAGGTCAGAAAAAGAAGATACATTTCTCTATGGGTGTTTTCTTTCTCTTTTGAGGGGAAGGGGAGGAAGGCTTGTCTGCTACCTATGTGTGCATCTAACTATTTTTTTTACTACTTCTCCATGATCACCCATGAATCCTACTCCATTCAGGTGTTTATGAAATGTATAGATGTTCTACATAGGGACATGGTTTAGTGGTATGTTAGTGATAGGTATGGTTGGACTTGATCTTAGAGGTCTCTTCCAACCTCAATGATTCTGCAATTCTGTGATCTTCATTTTTGCATCTCGTTTTCACAAAGATGGCAGAACTTACTGGTTAAGAGTAATATGTTACTCCAAATCATACCAGTGACCATTGAAATCTAGTGACTGCTATCAAATACAGTTTTGTTACTCAGAGATTTGAGAGATTCAAGAGAAAAACAAAACAACTTTAAAAGATCTATAGGGCAGTGTATCTTTTGATATACACTGTGAAACTCCATTTCACAATGGAGGTTTGTGGTTCTGAAAGGATGGACTTGTGGAAAAAATTTCTTTCTGACTGTCCAAGGAGACAACGAGAGACTAGAGGGCATGCTGAGAGGCTGTATCAGTAATACTAGGCTTCCCCCTTGATGGCTTAATGTCAGCAGGGCTAGTCTTGTTGAAATTAATCCAGTCACAATAATGGCATAGAGACATGCATTTATACCTCTATTGACTTTTCACGTTCACAGGATAATTGTTGTAACATTTTCTTAAAGGCCAAAGACCTTTTGATGAAAAATATATCTCATTACATGGAATTTTATATGTAATCATCACATGAATCTCAGTGTAAATCAATGGATGTATTTACCATATGTTAATCCTAGCATAACAAGCCTTTGACCTATTTGATTTAATTATAGGAATAACGTCAGACTTCCTGTAAAAAAGCACTTTTTTCACATCTGCTCTAAAAAATCTCTTTCACTTTTAAACTCTTTTGTGAATTACCTATCAAAGAGTGCAGATTCTCCACTCCTCACCTAGTTTGAATCCAAACCTGAGGGACACCACTCTTTGCTCAGCTGATGTGAAGACAGGCAGAGCTAGAGAAGCTCCTGAGTGGAACTTTTGAATAAATCTAGACCTGACAAAGACTCCTACTGTGTTTCATTTGAAATACCTCCCAAATTGATGAGGTATAATTGCTCAGTTCTGATGAGATTTTTCAGTCAGCAGTGGTGATTACATTTACATTGCTTAGGAACATGACACGTAAGACAGTGTTTAAAGCCCTCCTTTAAAAGAGAAATATTGAAACCAAACTATCTCTGTAACCCAGATCTAGAAATTAATGGCAGATACAATGAATAACTGGAGAAATTGTGTTTACTTAGATTAGAAAAAAACAATTGGAAAAGACTAAATTGTAGATACATGTGAAAACATTCAAATGTTCTCCCTGACTTCTGGAAGAGGATGAGATCACAAAATTGCCAAATGGTTGAAGTAGGAAGGGGCCTCTAGAGTTCATATGCTCAAACCCAGCTCTCAAGCACAGCAACCTAAAACTAGTTGTCCAGGACTGCCTAGGTGGTATTTTAATATCTTTAAGGAAGGAGACTTTCATGAAAATGTCATCTTGATGTGATAGTATCAGCAATATACTAAGAAGAAATGTAGCAAAATATGACTAAATCAGGTTAAATACTGTAAGTAACGTATTCATTTTTACAGTGCCAAATAGTATTCAGCCATCAGGCTGTAATGATCTATAAGAGTAATCTCTGGACCATCAATGATTCTGCCCAAGATTCTGCCAAGTGTGTGGGAGGTTCCAAGTGACTGAGAAGGGCAAATACATTGTTCCTAAAAAATCAGAAGATGAGGACCTTGGAATTACAGCCCAGTTAAAGACACACCAAAGCAATCCAGCTGAAAGCTCCAAGAAGATAACAAGGTAAAAAGAAACAGTCAACATAGATTTATCAGTAACAGATCACATCAATCTAATTTCTTACTTTGACAGGATTACTGGATAACAGCATAGCAGAAGGCAGAAGACTTGATAAACCCTGTCTTCAGTAAGGTTTTCAACACTGCTCTGCATACTGTTCTCAGAAGTGAGAGAAATGTGGTCTGCATGATTTTGTGAATAGATGTGTGACCAAGTGATTGAAAAACAGAACACAGCATAATAATTAGAACTGATTCTCTGTCAGACTGGAAGGTATTTCAAATAGGATCATGCAGGAGTCTGTCACTGTGCCTCTATTTGAGCATGATTTTCACTGACAATCTCGATGATGGAGGACAAAGTCATGGTTTTTATTTTTTGTATTTGTGGGTAATGTCCAAATGGTAAGTGATATGAGACAAGAACTGAAAAACATTTTGGCAGTTCAATCGGAATACAAGTCACCCTTCAAAACCTGGAGAAAGCATTCACAAATGAATATGAAATGCAGAGAAAATAAACGCAAAGTACTAAACTTAGAAAAGTTAATGAACAATTGTTAAATGAAGAATAAATAGGCAAGATTAATGTAAAGCAAACAAACATAGTGGGCCACAAACTAAAATATTTCTTGCTGTTGCAAAAAAGTCTGATGTTCAAGTGGAACTTGGAAGTGTTGTTTATAAGCTGTTGGAGGTAATGTTCTTGATGTTCTGTTCTCCTTGGGTGTTGTTCAGGCCTCAGCTGCAATAATGTACCCATTTTGATCACCACATTTCAGGAAAGACACAGACAACGTAGAGACAATCCAGAGGAGAGCAACAGGAATGATAAGAGATTTGGAAAATGTGACCTACAAGAAAAGGCTGAAGGAATTGGATTTGTTTAGTCTGGAAAAGAGAAGACTGGGGGGAAGCATGATAATGTCTTCAAATACAGCTTGTTAGAAAGAGTGTGGTGATCAGTTATTCTCAGGGTCTAAGTGGGATTTGTACAAGGAGAAAGCAATGTAATTTGCAGCAAAGGAGATTCAGGCTACAAGCTTTCCAGTTGTAATGGCAGTTAAGAGCTGAAATAGTTAACTGAGGCAGGTTGCAGATTCTCTTTCACTGAAGGTTTTGAAGAACAAGTGAAATATGTTAGGTTCGGTTTATGTACGGTGAGGACAGGGAATGAATTAGCTTATGTCTGTAGATACTTTCCAAACCTATATATCAGTGATTCCCATGATAATGAAGCACTGATTCTACAGACACACAAAAGGATACAGTAGGATATATCTACAGGTTGCCTCTTGACAGTCATTAGTATGACTTCATTTTGGACTGTCCTGTGTGTCCTGGAAATTAAAGAGCTCAAATGATCTCAGTAAAGGTGTCTTCTTCAAATAATAAATACAGTTTACAAATATGGACAAAATGAGGTAAGAAGATGTCCTATATATTCATCACATAAGTGAAATGAACATATTTCTTTTGGAAAGGTGAAATATGGAAATAATTTGTTTCTAGAAGAAAAATGACTGATTGTCAAACTAGGAACCAGCGAGTGACTAAAATGTGCTTAAAGAAGATGTCTGCTAGATTGGTAGCTTCCTATCTCACTACAGTGAATTAGATACCCATAAATTTATGTGATTTTGTAGCTGATAATATTCACCACATAAACCAAGACCAGTATTTCACTGATCAATGGCAGGAACTCTTTGCAGCATCTGAACCTTGGAGACTAACATAACAGTTCTTCCCATGTTCAGATGATGTAAGCCAGGATGTGAAATAAGTACTGTTTTGCTCTTAGAATGTATATGTGATTTTTGCATTATCACATGACATTTGTAAATGTTAATGAGAGCTGAACTGCTCCCATGAGGATCTCAAAGGGGGAACAGCCCTACTTTGGTAACAGGGATAACTGATGCTAAGTACTCAACACTCCATTTGTTGAGTACTTGGCAAGGCAGTAATACCCAGTACTGAACACTCACAAGTCTGTCCCCTACAAACCATTAAACTGGCTTTAAGATATATCTTTAAAGTATCTTAAAAGGTTTGTTTCATTTACTTTCTGGGTTTTGAACCTGCAGTGTGGACCCAGCTCATGTGTTTGTCTTTTCTCAACAACCATTACTGACTCATTAGATTTTTAAGTTTTGTAAGAAGGAGGAAAAGTAAGGAAAAACATATATTTGCAACAAATCTTGCAATAGTTAACTCTTCTTCCAGATGTAGGTGAATGGCTGTACCTTGGTTGACACAGTGACAACCTGATTTTGAGCACTGTAGTACAGGCAACTACACTACTTCTCTGCCTAGCAAAATTTTTGCTCACGCCATGTAGTTTTCCACCTGAATATGACTTCTGCACAGGCCAAGGAGCAGCCTCAGGATAAAGCAGAAGAGAATCTGAAATTCTTAAGTAGGACCAACAGTGTGCTTTTTTTTTAAGTTTTACTTTCATTGGCCTAACAAAAAGTGTGCAATGGATGTGCATCTCCAAACAAAGCTAACTGACCAGCTTGCTTAAAAATCCAGATGCTGAACGCTCAAATTAAACTGCACATAAATAAACAAGAAGGAAATTCTGCTACTATTAAACTACCACTGCCAGTATTTGACCTCCAGATTTTCACACTAAGCTGTACCAAACAGGAGGATTACTACTGAGAGAAATAACGGCAGGTAGTTCAAGAAAAAAGAAGGAAGAAATCACTTTGGGCTTCTCCCATTCTACTTTATGGTCTGTGGTGGAAGACAAGCTGGATGCCAGAGACTTTATAAAGAAAATAAGAAAATACAGTGAATATATTGAAAGGGAGATATTTACATGAAACATAATGCTATACAGTATATTAATAAGTAATTGTTATGTGTACAGATCTAGATGTGTGTAATATTTAGCTATATATTCAAACAGAGATAGACACACACAAACACAAAATATGTTTATACTCCACAGACATTTCCTTATCTCCAGAGCACCTCTCTCAACAACACAGTTATAGGCTTTCTTGAAACCTGTTTGAACTTTCCCTTTACTGTAAGGACACTAAATTAACTTCAAACTAACTTCTAATTTGGAATTTCATTTCATACAAAGCAAAGTCAAAATCCAGCAGGTTACCACTGGAGCATTAGAGTATGTGGCATCTCCACTGATACAGTGGGTAGGGAGAGGAAGCTATTAACATGTCTGTAACACTTTGCTTTATACACAACTGCCCTGCTTTTAACTCCAGCCTTGGTTGCTAAGGTCAGGCGAGACAGACCTGACTAATAGTGTCGCTTTCCTACTGCCTGGCAGCGTTCACCCCTGCCACAGCAGGACAGGGCAGAGCTGGAGGAGTGGCTTTAGACCTAGCCAGGGAGGAGGAGAGAGGAGCTAATGGGGGCTTTTCATTAAATGGTGGATGTTAGGGAAATAACTGTCATACAATCATAGCTATAAAGCTGTTGAAAATTTGAGAGCTACTTAGCCATTCCTAAAACACTGTTATGGCAATACAATCATGAATAGTACAAGGTGCCTTATTGTCAAGGGGGTGGTGGACTTCTACTCCATATGAAGGCAATTGTGTGCCCAAATTGCTCTAATCAAATGTAAAGAAGATCATAAAATATAGCTGCCAATCCACTATTTCAAGTTTAAAATAAAAACATATATGATTAAATGCTCCAACAGAAATTGAATCTTCAGAATTTCCAGTTCATAAACACATCCTCTAGACTGCTCTATGCAGTGGGGCATTAGTATAAAGGTATAAGCTAGTGGAGCATGAGGCACTCATTCAATGACATCATTTTTGAATATGTAAAAACAACAGAATTTTTCAAGAATTATTTTAAGCTCTCCTCATCACTGTAAGGAAAGGCAGAGGAGTTGGCTTGCTCTAGCCTGGAGAAGAGGCAGTTTCAAGCACTTTCAAGGATCTTTCCAGTACTTAGTGGGAGACTGTGTAGTCTCCATCCTTTTTGTTTTTCAAGAAAAATTTTGATAAAATCCTATGTACTAATAACATAATACAAGATAATATTATAACCATGTTCCTTCAATCATCATTACTTATACTAATGATCATATGTTGTGCGGGCCTAATCAATAGGAATCTTTTAAGTGAGCATAAGCCTCAGGAGATTGAGGCTAAAAAGTTTGTCTCCAATTCATTCACAGTCAGCAGAGAGTTAGAGGCTATGTCAGAGAGCAATTCAGTGCAGCAGTCTCTGACTTGACCCCTTCAGGATGCTGTTTCTCTCTAGGTAGAAAGGACAATGTAGCAGGGAGACTGATTTCATTAGGAATACTGATCTTCCTTAGTCTCTCTTTCATTCCTTTTTCTAGGTCTCATATAGTCAACTTAGAGTAGAAGTATTCTGAGTTAGCTAAACTTAACTTTTGCTGTGGTATTTCCCTTTCTCCTTCAGCAATGGTGTTCTCATAGTACACCACACAGATCCTTGGGTGATGCTTCAGTACTTCAGTGTAGCCCGGGGAGTTTCAAAGGGACCTCTTCTGCTACATGATTTAAAAAGCTTGGAATGTACTGTATAATGTGTCCAGCTGTGCTACTAAAAGAATGCATTAACTTTTCCTTCATAGAGAGGAACTATCAAATTACGTCCAAAGCCTCCTATTACTTCTGCGAGTCAACTCTATATATTCAATGAGGCTAGAGCTGCCAGCAAGAGAGGAATCAAGCTTCAGTTTGAATATATGAAGTATTCAAGAATTTATATAAATGTAGAAAAAATAAATTTTGATTTTCTTTGCAAACATTTAATTTCCAATGTTGTCTTTGATACTTACACTCCAGAAATCAATTAATGGGAGCTGCAGAATTAGCAAAATGCACATCTGGATTCACTTAAGTGGAGACTCTTCACTTAACAGTTGTGCAAATGAGTACAAAACCTGGCCTGTGTATTCTTTCTTACCAAAAGTTTTCATTCAAAGAATGACACCATTGCAATTATCACGACTTTAAATTGAAGTCTTTTCTCACCTGTATCACAGCTCAGTAGACAGTATTGGAGGCTGAGTATCAGGTGGAGCTCTCACAGAAAATCAGAAGAGTACTTCTCACTACAGATCTGGGATACTGTTGTGAAGTGCAGAAACACAGGCTGAACACAGTAAGAAAAACCTGGGCTTGAAAAAGCTCCCCATTGGGAGATTTATCTTTCTATTAAACATTTATCAGCACTCTTTAAATGCCACTCACTGAGACAGGAGAATTAAAAGACCTTTTGTTCCTTCCTAATATTTTCAAAATAATGTAGATATTTGGTAAATAATCTCTGCAGTGGAACAGTTATTTTTAAAATAATGGTTTGTATTTGCTCTCTGTCTCAGAATGCCTGTAAAGGTACATTTTTCTAATTATAAGGGTATTGGTAATGTGGAAAAGAAAGACACAAAACATAATTTGTTAAATACATTCTTTGAACATGCCAGCAACATGAACTTGTTCTTTTTTCCTGCTAGTAAAAAATCAAGTAATTTCTACAAATATGGATAGACTAAATGCTACTTATCAATAAAATATAGGCCCCACAGTGAAATGACCAGACGGATATATTTATTTTTACAAGGCTAACCTGCTATACACCTTAAATACTGCAAGCCTTGTAAAAGAAAGCCGTCATTATAAAAATTATGGAAAGTTCTCCATACAAAAGTCCTCTAAAAAGGCTTCAGACACATTTCAGAGTAGTTTGCTTGAGCAATACAACCTCACTCAACTTTGTAAATGTCTGTGTATTCTTGGGAATCCACACACAACTGCCCTTGGGTCTTCAACCTGTTTAGACTTTCTATTGGACTGTGCATTCAGGCCTTTTTTCCAGGCCTTATATTGAGCTGGGGAAGAATCTCACTGGCAGAGTGGCATAGACAGTATTAATTTTTTTTGAGTTCAGGTGTATCTCCCACCCCTTTCATTTTGGGCCAGCACCCTAGCTTTCAATAAACACTGGGGCTTACTTTGCTGAGAAATCAGAATTCAAAGCAGGTATAGGAAAAGCTGGGAACAAAAGTGGAAGGTGAGAAATGATACAATATATTGTACTAAAAGCAAGCAATCTCTTTTTCCTCATGATGTCACAGAAGTATTTGCTGGCTGTTGGTTACAAGGTGCTTGTGGCTGAAGTGAAGGAAAACTGGGTAGGCAGGGGAAATGAAAGACCTTCAGAAATCTTCCTCTGTACAGACAGAAGAGTTTTGGTGCTGATAGTTGCCCTTGACTAGCTAAAATGGGTAATAACGGCAAAGGTACATGGGATAATCTATTGCCACACAGTCCCACAAACTTTAGTACAGTTATGACCAAGTTACAGTATATCTGTCATGCCTTGTCCTTTAATTTTTTGCTTTGTGGTAATGGATAAAAAAAAAACCCAGAAAGTGATTTTCTAAACCATTATGATTTTGAATAGATAACTCCATCTCAAGCTCATTCCAACAGAATGAAAGGTAAATGGGAATTTTAACTGTACACAGAGTGTAGAACTGGGGAAAAATAAAAATAAGGCAGTTGATCATTGCCATGAGTGTCATGGATAGAAAACCTTCTTCTTACCTTTTGTTATTCCAATTTGCATGCAATAGACGGTGACTTAAATTTCTTACTGAAGTACTCAGAGTAAATCAGTGAGATTTAGGCATCACTTAGGCATTAAGAATATACACAGTGGATTCAGAATTGTGACCCAGATTTTTCTAGAATGTCAGTAGACATTTTCTGGGTATGAGATTTAAAAAAATAATTAGTGAATATGTAAATCTGTGTCTACAAGTAGGCAAGTATATCATACAAAATATATGTGAGTCAGGATAAAAGGTCCTACTGAAATAGATTGCATTCTGGTATGACAATACTGTGAAAAACTATTTTGAAAGTTAGTTTAGAAAATAATTAAATGTAAAGTCATTTTAATATACAAATGTCTGACAGGAACTTGAAGTCCAACCCTTAGCCCCTGAAAAAGAAGATAAAATAAATTTAGATTAAAAAAGGATTTGAATTTCCTTAAAATCCACAGAAAATGTTACCATTTAGTAATGACATTCCCTTTCCATTTGACCCCAGCTTGACATGCTGAATTGCTCTGAACATCCACCACCATGTACAGAAAGTCTTACTTCTTAACTCTTGCTTTTCTAATTTGCACACAAAAGTACATTAAAGGGATGTTAAGGCTGTGACATAGAACAATAAAAGCAGCAAATTCGTAAGTAATTAGGGCATATCCAACACAAAATGTTATCCAGTGCGAGAGGGCTGCTAATAGATCACAGAGAAGACAGAGTTCTGTAAGAAAACAAGGGAGTTTTCTGATACATAATGCTATGTTCCTGGTTTACAGGGGAAAATGAGTAACTGTAGCTGTTAAACAGAGACTTTGTTTTCTTATGAAATATTATGGCTAATTCAGAGATGAGGCCAGCACCATTCAGTCAGAGGTGTGGAAAAGGACTAAAGTACTAAAGGACTGGCTACAAAATATATTAGATCTATACTCTTCTATGTAAACTATCGTTATGAAAGCATGAAAGGCATCTTCAAGTCTTTCCTTTATCTTCCTTCTTAGCTTGCTCCAAATCCCATTGAAATCAGGTGGAGAGAGGCAGAGATTAAACAGTACAGAGGTGAGGGTGTTTGATGCTTTGTATGTATGTATAACTGCCTGCTTTCATGCAAGAAAGGCTGAGTGTGCTAGACTGATGTGAACAAAGATTCAGATACCTACTTTAGTCAGGTAAAGGTGTTGCACCAGCTTTCCACAGGCTTCAGGCACTGCCAGAGCTGAAAACTAACATGCTGTCAGAAAGATGGCTCAGTAGGATGGGATTTGTTATTGGCCTGTTAATGTCAGTGAGACATAGGGATACATCATGGGCCTCTGGAAGGCAATGTAGCAAGTGCTGTGGGAACCTTCTTTGAGGAAGGGGAGCAGGAATTGATTTGGATTGTTTTTTCTACCCATCACAATTGTAAGAACTAAATAACATATCAGCACAGTTCAGGGATATATACATTTTGCCCAGGGGGGAATAAATTTGTGATATTAGCTACTTTTCGTATTATCCCATCTATTTATTAAGAAGGTATGAGGCCTAATTTCCCTGAATATTGTAAGAAACAATAGGTAGTAACTTTTTGCTTGTATCTCCAAGCCTCATTTTGCTAATAGATTTCCCCAGGGCTGTTTCACAGATACTTTCTCAAAGCCAAGCTGTCAGTGTTTCTGCAGTCGCATCCTGGCCACAGTCTTAGATTGTCCAGGTCTGAGATGCAATAATTGCAGCCTGTGCCCCCTCCAGAATCACCTATCTGTACTCCATTCACAATGATGACTCAGTAAAGGCAGCAATGATATGAATGATAACAAAGCAGAGTCTAATTTTTAACAGATTTACTCATTTCCTGAATCAGCACACAGAGCACTTTCATGACCAGGAATATGCAGCCAAAATCTGGTGAAGGGAAGGCAATTACAGATCCCACCATTACAGTGGGATTATGCCACTGCAAGACTGGGCTCTGGGCCTTCTCCTTCTCGTCATCCACTTCTATCTTGCCCTTGCACAAAATCTTCAGTAAATAAAAGCTAGTGAAACTCTCTCTGTACTTACATTTTGCAAATATATTCTGGGTAGATTCATGTCTCTCTCGTTGGAATGCAGGCTGCTAGCTACATAAAGGAGTTTAACTGTTTCTTATGGTCTGCCTGCCATTAATGGTGGTGACTACATATTCCATCTTCAGAATAATATGATTCAAGCTCAAACACCATTGTCAACATTTGTGGATGGTACTGGGAATTCAGAAACAATGGAACATTGTTCATTTCTTACTAGTATTCAGATGATCATTATAACATTGTAAATATGTTTTCAGTTCTGAAATTATTGTACACACAGCAGTTGTCTGGGAGTGAATATCAGAAATGTATTAATTTTTTTCACTATTTTTCATATATCATTTTTCTATTTTAAATATGTTTTTGAATCAAGGAGCAGAGAAAGATCATATTAACTTAGGTGTTAAAATGTCAGTTCTTCTAACAACTGGAGAAAGCAAACATGCAATTGCCTCTAAACTGAAGCCTGGTAAACATATTCCTAATAGTTTCAGTGGGATTTGGTTTCAGGGAGCAGCAAGAATGACACTGCTCCAAGAGGGAAAATAAGCCAGAAGATGATGACCCAGCACAGGAAGAGGCCTGTGAGAGACCAATGAGATACAGACAATTTTCTTAAGAGAATAACAGAGGTGAGAGATTAAAAAAACACTTAAACCAAAATTTCTTTCTAGACGTTGACAAAAATGTGTTTTACCTTAGATGATCTTTAATATCTTAAGTAGTTCTACCAAGATCCTTGGCAAATACTTTCTAACTCCCCTAGGTTTGGAAGTCAAGATTTTCTTCACAGTCCCTTCAAATTATCCACATTTGGATTTCTTCATCCCAGTAGGCCACCTACATTATTTGTTGACTTTTTTTTTACTTTAGACAGTAAAACAGTAAAAGCTTTGATCACCCACTGGCAGCTGAAACACACACACTCAGCTCTAACAACTCTTCATTTAATGCTTCCAGAGTTTTTCTATATCCCATGTCCCATATGCCTAGATGCATCTCACTTATCACCCAGTTCGCTTTCTGCTGTCACTCCTCTTATTCTATAACCACAAGGTCTCTGATGTTATCATTCTGAGATCTGTTGTTCTTTCACTCTGAGGTCTCTTGTTCTCTTACCCCTAAATATCTTTTCATATAGCAGGTTTCTCCAACTTTCACCCACTCCTTAAGTATGTTGTTGTCTGTTGTGATCTGTTATTGAAAGTGTGAAACAACTAGAAAATTATGTATTTTGTTTGAAAGATAAAGTTATTTCCTTGCCCACGTTTCTAACCTCTCCATGATCCTTTGTATCATTTCTTGTTTCTTGCAGTATCTCTCAGCCAGCTGACTATACAATAATATTGTTAACATGCTGGTTGCTGCTTCATCTCAAGATCATTAATTACATTATTAAAGGCTTGAGTTACTATTTAAGAGTACCACTGCCCTCCACAGGAGAGAATGACAGGCATACTCAAGCTTGTACAAAATACAGTCTATGGAATAGCCACACCTTAAGGAGAATCTTTCTCTCATCTAGCAGAAACCATTGATTATCAGCGCAATGGTCTGAAAGGACAGAAACATGACAAAGGTATGTTCCATATATTGGTGAGATAACCTAGGGAATGAAGATTCTCAGAAACTCTGCCCATGTATTCTATAGGTTGGGGTTTTTTGCTTCTGGGTAAAACACAACAAATTAAAACACCCTCCTTTACCACTTGATCAAGAATAGACAGAAGAGTTAATTCTCTGCTCTTCTTGTGAAAGTCTGAGGGGTCTAGTGAATATGTTATGAGAAGTGGCTGAGGGAACTAGGGATTTATATTCTGGAGACCTTAAGGTCGCAGGGGAGACCTTATTTCTCTACAACTACCTGAAAGGAGGTTGGAGTGAGATGGGAGTAGGTCTTTTCTCCCAGGTTAACACTGAGAGGACAAGAGGAAATGGCCTCAAATTGCACCAAGAGAGGTTTAGATTGGACAGTATGAATAATTTCTTCACTGAAAGGGTTGTTAGGCATTGGAACAGGCTGCCCAGGGAGGCAGTGGAGTCACCATCCCTGAAGGTGTTTAAGAAATGTATAGAGGTGGTACATAGGGACATGGTTTAGTGGGCATGGTGGTGATAAGTAGATGGTTTGATTTGTTGATCTTGGATGTCAATTCCAACCTTAATGATTCTACGATTCTGTGAAGCAATTTCCTCCCATGAGCTGCCTCTGTTTCTCTTAATCCGTGTCTCCCAGAGCAAATATTTCTTTTTTCTATGAAATGCTTTCCTTTTGGAAGCTCCTCACTTGCAGAGATGCCTTACTGGCTAGTCAAAAAGACTTGAGCCTTAAAGTTGATGAAATAATTTAGTGGATGATTTCTTCTGTAAGCCAAATGCAGTGATTATCCTACACTGAGAGATCTATACCTTCTTCCTCTC
The DNA here is from genome assembly GCA_013396975.1 of Bucco capensis. NCBI lineage: Eukaryota > Metazoa > Chordata > Aves > Piciformes > Bucconidae > Bucco > Bucco capensis. Next base: position 146,205 of record VWZO01016701.1, on the reverse strand, counting down.
AGATTTATCTTTACTGCAGAGACTATGAAGTGTCCCAGTCTTCTCTAAAACTCAGTTTCACAGATTCAGTAACTGCTACTGAATCAGATCAAAGAGAAGAAAGAAGAAAGCCCTCAGTGCTTTTTTAGTGCCACTCAGTCTACTGAACCACAACCACAGTTTGCTGTTACGTGGTCCTGATTCACCACCACTACAAATCAATAATACTGGAGTATGGCAAATGCTGAATAACTGAATTTGAAAATAGGAAGTATTTTTCACAAGGGACCATCTCTTTGGATGCCTGAGTATTTTTCTCTTTATCTAGAACCTACTGATTAACTGCATTACAGAAGACCAGTTCCCAACGTAGAGAATTAGGACTGGCCACATCACTCTCATCATTAACAGATGTGCCCATCTATAATGTAGGTCCTTTACCTTCACAAGTAACAAAATATCCTGAGACAAGACTGTCAGAGAGGGAAAGTGAGTAATATTCACTCTTTCACTTCTGGTTTACCGTGGAGTGACTCCAACATCAGCAGTAAGTTTTCTCTTTTTTTTGTTCCCCTATAAATAAACAAGAGACTGGTCAATTTTACTCATTATTATTTATAAACAAAAATCTGAAGTATTATCTTAGAAGGGTATTTTGATAGCGAAGTTGTATAACCTTTACAAGAGGTATTTATAATGGAAATATACAGAAAGAAGCTATACCCTTGGTATAGTAATAAAGCTTTTAAAACATCTGATAATTCAGTGTTATTTGTTTTTTCTTTCTTTGATGAACTGATAAATGTCACTTGAATATTTGCATAAGCACTCAGTAGAGAAGCTGGTTTTCTTCAAAAGAAATTAGAATGAACCCTTATTCCTCCTTTACTGTATATAAGTTCTAAATAGTACCTTGGCAGAATTATGAACTAAAAATGAATGCTTTTAAAGGCATTTGTGGAGTCTGGGGAATAAATGATAGAATTTTCTTATATTTCTCATATATGCAGATAACAGATACATTTAATGCAAGAAGGAAATAGAATTTTAATAGAATTTTTAACTAAAGATCTTGAAACAAAACTAGACATACATTTTAATTGAATTTCTGGCTCAAATTACAGCAAACCATTATAAATCATTAGGAATCAGTTTTAAAACTGCTTTCACTTTTACCCGTATTACAAACACAGAGGTAAGCTTTTACAGCTACAGATAAGTGTTAATAAATTACCCGAATTTCAAAATTAATGGCTGCCCGGCTGCTTTGGGGAGATATCATTGTGTTTCATGAATATTTTGATTTTGTGATTAGATCAAAATGCACTGAATTCCTAAACAGTCATAACTAAGGTCTGCTGATCATAAACTGTTCTTTTTAAATAAATTATATTCCTCACAAATCTGCTGATATGGAATAATTAGAAATTGGTTGCCTGCATTTACTGTAATATTTGCATGACTTTAGATCCCCACCTACTGATCTGGTGGCTGGCAGGAAATGTACATTTTGTACATTTCTAAATATACCTTGCCTGCAGAGATAATGGTTTATATTGTGATGTTAAGAAGGTTTTTATTTGCAAAAAACAAAGAGGTGTCACTTGCCAGTTCTGGAAGACATTGATTAGGCTGTTTATGTCATTCCTATTCAGAACTTATTATTTACAGCTTTCCTGTTTCCTTTCCTTTGTAAGAGATAATGATCTGTCTCTTGTAAACTGCTTAAAGTGTGCCTATTTTCTCTTTTTTTAGGGAGTCTTGAAATACATTTTATAGAAGGCAAGTATATTGAAATGGAATGTAAATGGTGTAAAATACAGCATATTAATCGAAAATGATATCTGTCAGCATAATCTTTAAATTAAGTGGTATACAAATATTTATAGTTATGGAAAATGAAAATTGCAAATCCATTTTTCATTGTGGAAGGCACATGTATCTGAATGTGATCCCATAAGACATATATACTCCATAATTAAATGCACTTACATTTTACAAACTCTTCATTTTAACATTACTGTACATGTGCATATCTGTTTTTTGCTACAGATCTTCACTGAGGGAAGGGAGTGTGCATTGCTACCTGCCATTTAGCTCTCAGAATGGCCTAAGCACACAATGTCCCTGTAGGTTCTTTATAACCAGATGCTTTAAGGCAGATTTCAAATATAGAAGGGTGTCTTCACATTTCTGGCACATGCAGTAAAGATTTAACACATTTGTTAATTCTTACTGTACACTCTGCATCAAAGAGACAGGATACAGTCTACTACATGACATATTTAGGTGATGGGAAAAGGATAGTATTTGGGATATTCACATGATAAAATTAGGATAATCCTCCATTTAAAAAAAAAAGGCAAATAGAAGTGGTTACCATTGTCATGGTTCTGTAATGTGAATGATAGATCAAGGAGAAAATTCTGATTACAGACACAGTCTTCAACCAGTTCATGAGACTTATAATTTATTCTAATAAAGAAGTTGAAGAAAAGTTGACCCTGCTGCACAGTTGTCAATTCAGCCCAGTGAACCGTTTCTAACACCCACACTGCAGAACGGGTCCTGTAAACCAGAAAATATGTAAAGCAATCAAAGACAAAGCTGTTAATTGCTCAAAATAATGCTCTTTTGACATTTCAGCCAAATCTTGGTGCTGTTTATTTTTCTGTCTAGCAGTGTGACCTACTTGCATTAAAACTTAGTACTGAGTTTCACAGCAATGTATCATATATCAGTTCTAATTCTACCCCCCCCCTCCCAATTGAATGTTTTCCTTTATAAGATAAACAAAATCAGTGGTGTAGAACATCTCCAGTGCCTCCACTTTTTGAGTCACAGAATCATTAAAGTTGGAAGACAGCTCTAAGATCATCAAATCAAACCATCTACTTACCACCACCATGCCCACTAAACCATGTTCCTAAATACCACTTCTATACATTTCTTAAACACCTCCAGGGATGGTGAGTCCATCACCTCCCTGGGCAGCCTGTTCCAATTCCTAACAACCCTTTCAGTGAAGAGATTTTTCCTACTGTCCAATCTAAACCTCTCCTGGTGCAACTTGAGACCATTTCCTCTTGTCCTCTCACTATTAAACTGGGAGAAGAGACCTACCCCCATCTTCCTCCAACCTCATTTCAGGCTGATGTTTCGTCATTAGACCTCAAAAATGACACAGAAATCTGTATACCAAGTTCTTTTTCAACACTGAAAAGTCTTACAACGTGGCTAAGCACAGTTACATCCTTTCCACTGGTTATACTGGAAACCAAATTTGCTGGCAATGTCCTAGCCTGGCTCACTGGCTGCATGTCTGTGATGCAGAACCCAGTGGTGTTTTGGCCCTACAAAAGCATGTTGTTTCTAGCCCATGAGTAACTTCTGTCCAGAAGCAAAGCCAAATGGCAGGGTACACCATGTGGAAGGGCTTTCTTGGTCTGCATAGGTAGGGCACGTTGCCTAGACAAGGAGGTGTGTGACCTACTGCTCTTAGAGATACAGAAACAATATAGAATGAAGAGGCTGCTCTAGCACCAAACCTTAGGAACTTTAGGTGCCTAAATTGGAAGTCTTTGGTTCTAACCAAGGTTTTTTCAGCAAATGTTTCAGGCAGGAAATTAATTAGGCAGCTTAAAGTTTTCTCTAGAGGAGACACTTTGTCTTCATTAGCTATATTGGAAGCTGAGAAAAACTGGTCTCCTGACTTAGGTATGTAAATTAGGCATCTAAAGTTGGCCAAGGAGAATACTAGTGAAAAGGAAAACTAATTATACAAATAACTAATAACAACAAAGACAGCACACAATACAAATCATTACTAATTAAATTGAGCTGCCTCTTTTTTTTTTCCCCTAAACTAGTGAATCAGAATATGGGAAATAACCTGGAAAATAAGACTGAAATAGGAACAAATACATAACCAGACTGATGTAAAATTTGGTGCTCTGTGGAACAGAGACCTATAGATAGAAAAAGCACATGGCCTAGAGTCAGCAAAAAAAAAAAAAAGCTTTACTTTGGAAGCTGTGTTTGACCAAGATATCCTCAAAAAGTACTATGCAGGACATAAGAGCTGCTATGGTTACACCAGTGAAGATTGTCTTATTTGAACCTGAAGATTTCTGTGAGAATCGTAATTCTACTGTCAGCAGATATTGCTAACTCCCATTGACGTTGGTTCTTCATGGGACAAAATTTGGGCTGGAGGATTGTTAACTGGTATAATTCTTCAGAAAAGAGAATATACATTTCTTCTTGCAAAGAAATAACAAGGGATAATCTGAAGTGCTCTAAGCCACCATCAGGAAGAAGAATTATTATCTTTTCTTTTCACAAGAAAAAGAACTACATTTAAGCTAATATTGACAGATCTCTACAGACCAGAAGAGAAACAATCCTACAGCCTAAGCAAACAAAGTAAAGAGATCAGTCTCTGACATCCATTCAGAGACCAGCTGCTGGTGAAAGAGAACAGAGAATATGAGAGCTGGAGGAACAGATGTGTCTGATGAGACGTGTGCAGTGCATATTCCTGGGACCCCGTAAGTAGGCCCAGCTATTTAGCAGATTTTGTAAAGTACCTTTTGTGTGGAGAATAAATAGACTAAAATATGATCCTGAAGATTTGAGGATCATACATGGCATAAGAAACGTGGGGAACATCAGTGTTCTGCTGCTGAATTATTTGTACCTGTGCATGTTTGCATTAGTGATAGTGACTTCAAAGCGCTGTGGTGACAGTCATTCTGCATAATGCCAAACAGCCAAGCATGTTTTAACAAGCAGGCAGGATTGTATTTTCAACACCTCTGGTGCTGTTTGCTTTGTGCAAATGCTTAATTGTATGCTAAATTGACTGTAGACATGATCTATTAAAGCTCAGTTTTTCAAGGGTACCTCAGGGAGTTAGTGCCCACCTCCATGTGACATGCAGTGTGATTTGGGCAGGGAACTCCCTCAGGCTCTTGTGAATATCCCAGCTTCATTGCATGTTTCTGGGCAAACATGTGGTAATCATCATCCTGATAGAGGTGGGCTAATTAGTTAATATTTATCAGAGAATCAAGGTATACATTAGACATTTTCCATACAGATTGACTGTCTATAGAGAGAGAATAGAATGGTGGGATGGTTGTTTTGGATGATGGTTATTTTTTTTTAAATTTACAAACTTCTTTGTGTTTCCGTTAAAGAACTGAATGAAGAAGTTTTCCACTTGCTAAGAATGACATTTGATGTAAGGGCAGCCACAAATCAAATGAAATTTAACAAGAGTAAGTGCCAGGTTTTACATCTGGGGAGGGGTAACCCAAAAACTACCTACTTCCTGGGGAATGTTAGTCTTGAGTGCCGCATGGCTGAGAGAGATCTGGGAGTAATAATAGATAGTAAAATGAAGATGAGTCAACAGTGTGCCTCAGCAGCCAAGAGAGCCAACCGAATCCTGGGGTGCATCAAGCACTCCATCACTAGCCGAGCGAGAGAAGTGATACTCCCGCTCTACTCGGCACTGGTGCGGGCTCACCTGGAGTACTGTGTGCAGTTCTGGGCTCCACAACACAGGAGAGACATGGAGTTGCTGGAGAGTGTCCAGAGGAGGACAACAAAGATGGTGAAGGGCTTGGAGTGCAAGACATATGAAGAAAGGCTGAAATCACTTGGCCTGTTCAGTCTGGAGAAGAGAAGATTGGGGGGGGAATCTCATAGCAGTTTATAACCTCCTCACCAGAGAGGGAGGAGTGGGGGCTAAGCTCTTGTCTTTAGCAGATAGTAACAGGACACGGGGGGATGGTATGAAGCTGTTCCAGGGGAGATTCAGGCTGGATGTTAGAAAAAAGTTTTTCACCCAAAGGGTGGTGGAGCATTGGAAGAGGCTCCCCAGGGAGGTGGTCATGGCTCCAAATCTTGTGGAGTTTAAGAGATGCTTGGACAATGCCCTTAGTCACCTTGTGTGATCTTAGGGTTTTTGTCCCGTGCCTAATGGGAGTTGGACTTGATGATCCTTGTGGGTCCCTTCCAACTCTGATTGTTCTATGATTCTAAGAAAACTTTTACTCATTAAGAGGAATTTTGCCAAATACTTCATGAATGAATGATATGAAGGCTAAAAGAAATAATACTAAGTATTTCATTTGTAGCTATGTCTAAACAAATTAGGCTAAGTCTTTGTTATCTTTGACCAGTGGGAACACATATAAAGATTTTTCCTATCTTCAAGGAGTTTAGAATCAGAGGTATGACAAGAGTTTTCCATAAAAGTTTGATTAAAACTGGAATTTTGCCAGTAAATGAGTAGATTTTGGTGGTAAGGGGGTGAAACAATTTAAGATTTTTAAGGGATCTATCTACATTAAATAATCCATTCTTAAACAGCTCCAAGAAGTTAAATGAGTTCACTGGGCTGATCCAAGAGCTCATTTCCAGCCATGAATGTTCTGTGATATAAATTCTGTTGTATGAGAAGACTGAATTTACTTTGAGAACTACTACACATCCACAACTCTGGTAATCCAACTGAAACTACTTTTAGGAGTAATTTTTTGCCAAAAAAAAAAAAAAAAAGGAGCACATAATCAAGCTCACAGTTTTCCTGTAACAGCGATTGCTTCTAATTCTGCATACCCCCACTGACCCCAAACCAGAACCTCCCAGCCCCTCATGGTTATACTACTTAAAAAAAAAAAAACAAAAAAACCACACCTTCTTGCTAGTGTGAAGTAACCAAAAAGGATGATGCAGCTTTCTCCCTAGCCATGAATATTCATTATTATTCAGGTACATAACTTAGCCCCTTCAAAAATTAGACTTATTTAAGAAAATAGAGAAGATATTGGATTTGAGGCAATCATTGAAAGGAATGTTGTCCAACAGGTCAAGTATTAACTGTTGCTTAAGCTGTTTTCCAGTTGCTTTGTGATCTTAAAAGTGTATTTTATACAAATCTCTCCATTTATTCTGATGGCTAAAGAAATTTTAACATCTCCAGGATATATATATTCCTCACCCTGAGTATTATGTGCAGTTTTGGGCACCACAATACAAGATGGACATGAAGATGCTGGAGTGTCCAGAGGAGGGCAACAAAGATGGTGAAGGGCTTGGAGGGGAAGTCATATGAGGAAAGGCTGAAATCACTTGGCCTGTTCAGCCTGGAGGAAACTGAAGGAAGAACTCATTGCAGTTTATAACTTCCTCACCAGAGAGGGAGGGGTGGGTGCTGACCTCTTCTCTCTGGTGACCAGAGACAGGACCTGGGGGAATGGCATGAAGCTGTGCCAGGGGAAATTCAAGTTGGATGTTAGGAAGAGATTCTTTACCCAGAGAGTGGTGGAGCACTGGAACAGGCTCCCCAGGGAGGCACTCATGGCACCAACTCTCATGGAGTCTAAGCAGCACTTGAGCAATGCTCTTAAACACAATGTGTGACTTTGGGGTTGACTTGTGCCTATATAGGAGTTGGACTTGATGGTCCTTGTGGGTCCCTTCCAACTCAGGATATTCTGTGATTCTGTGTGATCTTCAAGATCCCTTCCAACCTGGGCCATTCTATGATACCTGTAAGAAACACAATGGAGTGAAAGATCATTTCATTGCAAACTATGATCACAGAAAAGAAGGACAAGAAAGAATAAGTCAGGTGGTAAATCCTTCTCCTCCAAGTGTTCATGATTCCTCAATACCTACTGGGTATTTTAGTTCAAACAGCAACGTACCACCTCACTTGGTGATGTAATGTCTCTCATTCATCTGTACACATGGAGGTGAATGAGAGTTGACTCACATACTGAGACAGCAAATTTAGGTATCTACATATGAATCCAAACACTTACCCATTGCAAGTGTGAACTAACATTTCCCTCTACATTTTATGCTGTGTCTGTACTATCCTCTGAATTCTCTCAGGGGAAGAAAAAAACAGTATTTCCACCTCAGGTTTTTAGGCTTCCCCTTCCTGAAAGCAGCAGAAATTTTAGCCCAGCTACCTAGTGGTACATCCCAAGCTACCCCCTGTGGAGCTGTACAGCACATCCTGGCTACCCCCAAGGATGGAAACAGCTTGGTGACACCTAACCACTTCCCAGCCAACCACCCACCTCCTGCATGGAGATGGAGGGGTAACAGCAAGCTGGAAATAAATAAACCTGGAGAGAATAGGAGCATTCCCAAAGGAGATTTCAGGGAGCTAATTCAGGCTTTGTGACTTGCCCATGAGGGGCCAGGCCCTGCCTATCTCACTGTTGTAAGCAGCTTACCGTAGCAGCATGCATTTCACAGCTCAAACATCTGGCCCTTCTCCAGCCAGCCTTCCAAAAGCAAGCCTCTCTGCTTGGCCAAAAGAGCAGATACCATCAGCATATCCTCAGACAGTTCCTGCCCCACCACCAGCACCACTGTTACCCTTAACTCATCCCAGAACCTCAAGTGAGACCCTCACCCAGCCCAGGTGGCATGCAGAAGGTCTCATCCTCATCAAGGACACGCAGCTAGCACTCATGTGTGATGTTACAGTGACCACCAACACTCCTGCCTAACTGGCTGGGGGGCCTGGTGGCCCCCCAGCCTTTCTCCCCCCCCTCCAACCCCCAGCCTCTCTGCTTGGCCAAAAGAGCAGATACCATCAGCATATCCTCAGACAGTTCCTGCCCCACCACCAGCACCACTGTTACCCTTAACTCATCCCAGAACCTCAAGTGAGACCCTCACCCAGCCCAGGTGGCATGCAGAAGGTCTCATCCTCATCAAGGACACGCAGCTAGCACTCATGTGTGATGTTACAGTGACCACCAACACTCCTGCCTAACTGGCTGGGGGGCCTGGTGGCCCCCCAGCCTTTCTCCCCCCCTTCCAACCAGGGTGCACCCATGGGGAACTCACCGGTGATGCCAACAGGAGTCTCCTGCCTCCCTCAGCCCGGCTGGGCACAGCTGAAGCTGCTACCCTTCCTGCAGAAGATAAAGGGCAGTGGGTGGGAGGGGAAAAGAGCCACACCTGGGGAGGGTGTGTGGGGATTGGGTAGGAGGGCAAAGAGCCACACCTGGGGAGGGAGAGGGTGGGGAGGGGAGGGGTCTGCAACTGAGCCCAGGTGCTCTGTGATTTGGGGGAAAAGAGTGAGGAAATGGGGTGGGAAAGGGGAGATGGGGGCAGAGGAGGGAGATAAGGAGGGAGAGGGGTCAGTGGGACCCATCTCTGGAGATATTCCAAACCTGACTGGACACCATCCTGTGCAACCTGCTCAAGGTTCAACTGCTCTGGCAGTGGGGTTGGACTAGATGATCTCCCAAGGTCCCTTCCAACCTCCAACATTCTGTGATTCTGTGACAATCATAACCTTTCAGTATTCTGTGGAGTAATTGCTGGATTGTTTGACATCTTGGTAGAGCTGGGCATCTCTGACAGTTGGAAACACCTCTTTCACTCAAGGTCACATGTATTAGCGTAGGAGTCTAGAACTATCAAAAAAACTGAGATATATAATTTCACTAACAGTAATAGAAAATTTGTCATAAGATGTATTTGTGTTTAAATGTTTGACTATCAATTTTATATACCCAAAGTAAGAAATTATGATGTGCATTTTTGGTACTCAACAGAAAATCACTCTCAAAACATGTCATATCCAAGTAGAAAATAGCACACACACTCTTTGGTAGTTTCTAAGAAATCCATCTTATAGCTGAGAGCTCAGGTCTCTTCAAATATATATATATATATATATATATACTAAAAAGAATGATTGGATTAAAAACATTGCACATCATAAAGGAAATACTCTAGAGCAATATTTATTGATTGAAATTAAATATCCATTTTCAAAGTAAATTAAGTATTGAAATCTTTACAGCATCATTCTAAATCTAAGATGTTATTTTAATTTAGTAGCTAAGTCATGCATTCCTAGGCTGTAGTGTTAGAAAAAATCATGTTGGTAATGTCATCTGACCTCCCACGCAAGGTAAGTATATGGAAGCTAATATTCTTTACAGTTAGGCAGCACTGTAACAAAATATACCTAAATTCTATAATTATTTCTAAATTATTATTTATCTCTGCCATAGAAAATATTGGGAGAATCAACAGTATTCATAACATGAGGTATTTTGAGTTTATCACAGGACTTAGTTAATATTTACAAAATCTGATGATGCCAAAATCAGCCAGTAGCTGTTTGTATTTGAAGTCATGTATGCAGAACTCATCAAAAGGAAATGATGGTGTTGAGATGCCAGTAAGTACAAGCAGAGCACAAGATTGACTGAGGAAACCACTGGCTTAGACTGTACTGCAGTATGTCATATCCCAGGTAGATACCATGACAGTGACCTCAGAAATAGACACAAAGTTATAAAACAACAATTACTAAGTACATTATGGTCCAGTCATCCTGTGGTGTTCAGGCTGTTCTGAACACCTGGCTTCTAGCCCTCTGCAGTGGGAGCTTCAATAGGAAGTAACACCCATCAAATAATCAGTCTTAAAAAAATTCTGCTTTTCTAAAGCTTGTCAGAAATATGCCTTTTAAAATACATATCTTACAGGCAGCACACAAAAAAACCCTCAAACATTTTAATGAATGCTAACATGTTTGTAAACACAATGAAAATGGTATTTCCTACTGAGCAGTATAAGATCATTTAAATAAAATATCTGCCTTTGGACATCAGACCCTGCTGGTGATCCCAATAGGATTTGTGTTTCATTTTCCTATTGGAAAACTGCATACATTTTATGATAATTGATAAAATGAGAAATCACTTACACATGACATCTGTAATGATTTCTCCTATTTAAACCCGTACATCTTAATAGACTTCCAAAATTCATCCCTGAAAATGTGTTGACTTGTTCTAAATGCCTGATGCTAAGAGGCAAATACCAGTATGAGAATTCATTATTTTAATAGAACTGAAGTTTTACAAGAGGTAGAAGAGCAGAATGCAAATGTCAGCATTGCTGGAGGTACCAGCAAACTGATAAAGCCCATTTATTTATATGACTATATTTTCAGTACAAGAGTGTCACTTGAATATCTTCAGTTACTTTATGTTTATCCTAATTTCTTTGTGAAGCAACTTCCATCTAACACTAGAACCTGGCATCCTAACTCAGTAGATACTGAGTTCTCACTTCATAAACTATTATTTGGGCTAAGTCCTGAGATCAATTAAAACTGTGAATAGTGATAGCCTTGCAAGGTGCTGAGCCCTTCTGCACAGTTTGAGCACCCTTCTCTCTATGTGAGTAAGAGCCCCAAATGAGAGAGCATGAGCACACAAAGGTGACCATAAAACCACCCAAGGTTCGGGCTACTGGTTTCAGTGGGGAACTTAAGCCTGAGGGCTCTCCTGGGCATCCAAGCCCAGCTGCCTGCTGTCACCAGCTTTTCATCCACTGGCACTTACAGACCAGCTTGTTCTTGTGCAGTCAGTGGCCTTTAGATTGTATGGCTCCTCCTTCTCACCCCAGTTATGGGCAGTAGTCATATCTTTCCTAAGTACTGTAGACAAAGCAAACAAAGTTTTTTCTCTTCTGAAAGAGTTTCTTTTCCTCACACCCTGCTGGTAGCCCTTTTTACACATCTTCTAGTTTGAATTAGATACCAATGCCAGAATTTTGTACAGGACAACAAAGGAAATACTGTTAGCATAGTGTGTAATGACCCTAATACCTAATAGAAGTTCTCTTTGTCTTCTTCATGGCTACAGCATCCCAGCAGCTTGCAGCCATCCTGGGATGATCTGATACAGGCACTTCCAGCTGGTGACCTCTCAGCTCTCAGGAGGGGTTTCTGATCATATTTTCCCTAATGAAAACCAAGCTGAAACTGATGCATCACTTTAGAAATGGCCCTGTGGGGTATGAACTGCAGGTAGCTATCAAGGAGCTGTTCTTCAAAAACCTTCACTTTAATGTGTTACAAACTGCCCAATCTATATAACTCACTATGCATTTTAAACTGTCTTTCTTAAAGAAAACATATTGAGAACTGCTTTTCCTTTTTTAATTTACAAATATTATTTTTATGTCCCATTGAGAATAGCAGGAAGACTTAAATATATGTATCCAGAGCAGCTACATCTACTAGTATTTGTATAAGTCATTACTGAGGCTAATGAAGGACTATACACATTAATTTCAGTGATATATATTCAGTAGTATAATTTATGACATTTGCAACACCGGATGGCTACTGACTAGGAAATTCTAGCTATGTGAGATACAGCACTGAAAAAAATCTGAGGCAACACATTTTATACACAAGGTCTGAGTGCTGATTGACATGCTTTGTATGATAGTAAAATCTGGCAGGTGCATTAACTTGCATTCCTCTGATCTGTACACATCCACACTTGTCTTCTTAGGGTACTTGGTAATAAGCTTCTTTAAAGATCCCTGAGTAAGCACTGAAGATAATATCTGGAGTATGTAGCACTCAGTCCTTTTAGAATGGCTTTTTCCTGCTCCTTTCGTTTTCTTAAGAAAATGTCAGTTTAATCATATCTTAATGCTTTGATAATGCGTTTCTTTACATAGCTGTAGAACACTCACTTCAATGTTTTAAAAGAATTAATGTAGATGTAAAAATGCCAGTAAATGAGATTTCTTCCAACAGGCTAACAAAAATGAAGTGCAAGGCTTCAAAACTTGCAAGACATTTACACAGCAACACAAAAGTACCATAACAGAGGCCTCTCTGCATTTATTGTTGCAAAATAAACTTGTGTTCCCATTTGGAATCTATATACAAGCTCATCTACTCTCAAATGCTGCAGCTAGGTTTTTCATAAAAGTTTAGTTCTGAGTTCTACGTGGCAACCCACAAATGTCACCAACCCAGGAACCCCAATGGCAGTTTTTGGGACTAATTATTAGTTGCGAGAACTGGTCAAACTCAAAACCATGTACTCTTCTGTTGCTGAATAAAGAATTGTACCATGCTTTCACTTCCTTTTTCTCTACCAATAAGTATATTACAAAAGTATTTTCTCTTAGAAGACAACACAACAAAGCCCCAGTATAGGTTGTCATCTGAATGGGCTCACCATAGACCAAGCTGAGGATAGAGCCTTCAGAGGCAGACACACACTTCTCAGCTGAGTTCTGTTTGCTTCATAGGCTTCCAACAGATACATCTCAAACTGCTTATATATGTCAGCAAAAGTAGCCATGATTTTACCTGTCAATTAATTTCATCTGACAATACATGCTCAAATACAAACCCAAAATGTTCTTTTTCACTCACAATATAAAATCAAATATTACAATATATGTTACAATGGCATACTTAGAAAACTATAGCATACTCATTTATATATACATAGCAAAATAATCAATAGGAAAAATAAAACTACAACCTATTCTTTCGTGTTTCCTGGCCCAGGGAGGATATATGCTGTTTGAAATTTAACTTACAGAATCTGCATACTTGGGAGATTCCACAAAATTCCTTCTTCACAATCACATTTGACTATAGCTAGAAATTCACTTTTTATTATTTCCTGTTCCTCTAATAGGTATAATAAAAAGGTTTTATGAGTCTTGTACATTAGTTTCTAAGATTAAAAGAGGACCTTTCCTCCCAGAAGAGCATAATTTATGATGTACTGTAATATATATTGCATGAGATAAATTGACAACTTGCATGTCTTCAGCTGTAGTCACTTTCTATAAGTAGAAAATACTTCTAATTCCCTGTGTATCTTGTGAAAAATAAATACCTACTCTGAAATCCAAATGCAAATTAGCAGAATACAACATCAAGATGATCCTGTGTTTGGTATTTTGCTTGAAATTCAGCCAAGACTCTCCAATATTTCAGTAGGTGTAGAACAAAACCAAGGAAAATCCTCACCAACACCCATATGAATTTAATGACATTTATTTAATGGATGAATGAATATATGGATATGGAATATTTGTGGTCTGATATTATTGTAAAAATATTTTTGCTGCAAATTGCTTTCATATGAACAAGCATTTGGAAGATGTGTCCTTCTTTTTTATGCCTTACATCAGAAGCAGCATGATCAAGACCATAACTATAACAGAAGAAATAAAGCACAATGATTTAGAGATCATGTTTCATTTACGCTCTCATCTAAAGCCTGTGGAAGTAATCAAAAATTTTCCAATGATAATATAGTGTTTGGCTGAAGCCCTTACATGAGCATGAATAAAAAAAGTGAACAACTATGAAATCTACAAATTTACGCAGTGAAAATTGAAAATAATCGAACCTCTTTAGCTGTTGAAGAACCATTGTTCTTTACCCAGAAGGCTTTAAAAAAGTCATATATTATTTTAAATGTATTTAATATGTAATATCAAATATTAATTAATATTTACCATTACATATTAAACATTATTACATCTTAATATTTATATGTAATGTAATTTAATTGTTTCAAATGCAATTTGTAAAGCAGTGATAGCAGCTTTGAGTTGTTGAAGAAGCACTTTAGGAGAACTATAAGCAGATTATTATGTAAGCAACTTACATCTTTTCTTTTTGCTCCAAGAGGCCATTCGACTCCTCTGCTGATGAAACCTTCTATCATTTTATTTTGTGATATGTTGACTTGATTACAGCTCCACTGTTTAATGTATACTCTTTCGGATTATTTCTTGTATCTACACAGGCAAGTCTGTTCTTATAGGCCCCCATCATACCCAAGACAGTTCAGGCTGGATGCATGTTTACTATGCTAGGTCTACATTACAAAAAGACAAGGCCCCTTAACACCAAGAAGAGCCATTACGTATTGATGAACAGTAGGTGAGTCACTACAGCAAGTTTGCAGGGCATGGACAACAGCATTTGGATAGTGTGTTCTTCCAATGGGAATCCAGTCCTGACTGAACTTAACATTGCAAATATAAAGCAATCTTAAAAACTCAATAACCTATCAACTGTTTTATCTTGCACTATTTCATGCTGCATAAAGCTCTCAGTGTATTTGAATGCTGGGTGTGGATTTGTCACTATGTAAGTACCAAAAAGGAATAAAGATACTAGATAATTCAATTAACTCAGTTTTGCCCTGTTTTAGTTAGAGGTCCTAGATACTCTAAGAAAAATTTCTTAATCACTCCACAGATGAGAATTATGTTTCTCATGGTGAAAATTAGGGGAAAATACCTACTACTGGTATTTTTTTCTTAAGAAAAGGCAGACTGCCAGAAGCATTCCTGTATGGGTTTATTGGGTCCTTACTCAATAAATCCTCTCCTGACATTAATTTTCTTGCCAACTATTGTCTGATTGCTAAACCTCCCATTCCTGAGCAAGATTATTGAAGAGATGCTAGATAGCAAATAGTGTCTAGCAGCATCTGCTCTTAATTTTTAGACACCAATCAGTCAGGCTTCAGACCTTGACATGACATCTGAAGGGCATTAGTTTCAGTGACTGATATTCTCTCTAGGGCAATGGGACAATATTCAATGTCCTTACTAATAATTCCAGGCCTTAGTGACCTTCTAGCTTTGATTCCACAGACTGTCAGGTGCTGTTTATTTGAGTGTGGAACCTGACGAGGGCTAAAAAAATTATTTCATTCTTTCTAACCCTGGAAAGGATCCTGATGGGTTATAATCATTCACCTTTCCTGTGTAACAGCTTTACTGGGGCTGCCTCTGAATTACAGCCCTGACAGCCTTAATCATTTTTTTCCTGTGCTAAGGGGAAGACAAACTAGGAAACAGGGAAATTATTAAACCAAAACTGGGCAAATTTACAAATGTAGAGCTGATGACATTCCATTTGGCCTCCTATTTTTCCAGATCCTGGCCCTGAATTAAATTTTACCGGGGTAAGGTCTTGCTGGCATGGAGGAAATGTTGGCAAAGGAAAGCCTACTAGTGAACAAGTAAAACTTGCAAACACTCCATTTAGGAAGGGGTTCTTCCTGAACATTTGTAGAGTGATGCGTAAATATGTAGTAATTCTAAATTAATTCTGCTCCTGGTTTCCCAAATAAAAAGGATCCATATATGTGCTCCTGTTCTGCAGTTATGATGGAGGCAGATGTCTCCATTCTTAGCCATTTTTCTCTTTTCCCTGGGCTACACCATAACATACCCTAAGTATGACCTGTCGTGAGATGCAAAACCGAATAGTGAAAGCCTGTCTAACTGGGAGAATGTTCCCTTCTCTCTTCTGAATTCATCTGCCTCCTACTGTGCTGAGCAGAACCTAACAAAGACAGGGTGATTTGGGAAGCTCAGAGATTATTCTTTTATAGTCTGATGTGTAAATCAAGCTTCAAAAATCCAGAATGCAAAGCAGTAAATAAATAGATAAGCGAAGGGTTATGTCTAGGTGTTGGCAGCGGTATCTAACTCATTCTGGTTTTGAGGTTTTCTCCCTCTTGGCCTGAGGGAAAGCAGAACTATCTGTGTCTTCTCCTGGAAAATAGTTGCTTGTCTACTCAGATGAAGCAGTAATTGATGTCTTGAATTGGGGAGGGGGAAGAGAAGGGTGAAAAAACCCACAAAAATCAGAGACAAGGTTAAAATGAGGATTAATGTCAACCAATGAGATCAAAGTAAGAAGCCACAGATTTAAAACCTTAATGAGAAAACAGATTATGAAACAACCTCTGAGAAACCTTGCTTGTGTTGAGTAAGGCATCAAAAAATATCGTGCTGCTGTCTCAATGATGTATTTCATAGACATTAAGTATTTGTGTCGCATTGTGGATCCTGAATCTCAGAGTGACCTTCCATTTTCTTCTCCTTTCTCTCAGTGAGGGTGTCCTGTGTGATGAACATTCCCCAGTTCCGGGTAGTTATGATGTAAAGTGGCTATCAGCGACACTAGTCACCAGCCCTGGTTAGTTCCTCCCTCCTTTCACATCTGGGATGCATTAGGGTTTTGGAAATCTAAATCCCGCTGGAATCAGTCATAGCAGCAGCCTTCTGCTTCTGGCTTCATGGATTCAAATGGTTACAGGAGAGAGCTTATATGTAGTGGGAGATCTAATAATATGTCTTTAAATGTAATTATGAGCCAATTCCAAAACATTCTTCAGAATCTACATAAGGTGTTTCTTGAAATACCTCAGTGGGTGCAGAGAACTAGCCTGAGAGACTTGGTATAACAACAAAGGAGCAGGACTAAAGAGAATTTGCGAATAAATAAGGAACACAGTGCATATAGAGTGATAGATATTTAAATATCATAGATCCTGAAGAATATAAACCAAATTTTATTGAATCTGAATCTCATTTTCCTCTATTATTACCCTTGTTTGTGTTATATCCCGAAAATGACTAGGAATTTAATGTAAGAGAAATACGAGAACCTGAAGAGAACAGCACAGGAAAAAAAGTGCAGGAAGTACCATCACTTCAATCCCTAAATGCTGCATTAAGGAAAACACATATACACTTGGAGAGGAGAAAAT
Organism: Bucco capensis; assembly: GCA_013396975.1. NCBI lineage: Eukaryota > Metazoa > Chordata > Aves > Piciformes > Bucconidae > Bucco > Bucco capensis. The sequence goes on along the minus strand of VWZO01016701.1, from coordinate 128,812 downwards.
CTCTATTGGTAGATATGGAAGACCAAACATTTATAGCAACAGGTATTGTCTATCTCCCATTTTTTTTGTATTATTAAAATGAGAAATACAGAGATGCAGAATTATTCATCATCACAGCATAGTGTTTCTTTCCATGGATAGAATTTATCTGATGAGATTTTTAAAATCCTGGTGCTACACTGGAGAAATGGCAGCTCTCAGAAACCAAACTGAAACCTGAACAGTATGTACCCAATTTCTAATCTGATTATTCAGTTCCATACTGAATAAGGATTTGTCTATTGAAAGTCCTTGATTACTGAAAACAACTGCAGGTCCACAGCCCCATTTATCTGTTTTTACTTAAAAAAATCTGTTGAGCTTTTGAACTGTTATTATATACCTGATTTTTTTTTTGTTTCTGCAACAATTACTCAGTCAATATTTCTTTTGAGGACAATCACAGAATCACAGAATGTTAGGGATTGGAGGGGACCTTGGGAGATCATCTAGTCCAACCCCACTGCCAGAGCAGTTGAACCTCGAGCAGGTTGCACAGGATGGTGTCCAGTCAGGTTTGGAATATCTCCAGAGATGGGTCCCACTGACCCCTCTCCCTTCTTATCTCCCTCCTCTGCCCCCATCTCCCCTTTCCTACCCCATTTCCTCACTCTTTTCCCCCAAATCACAGAGCACCTGGGCTCAGTTGCAGACACCCCCCCACCCTCTCCCTCCCCAGCTGTGGCTCTTTTCCCCTCCCACCCACTGCCCTTTATCTTCTGCAGGAAGGGTAGCAGCTTCAGCTGTGCCCAGCCGGGCTGAGGGAGGCAGGAGACTCCTGTTGGCATCACCGGTGAGTTCCCCATGGGTGCACCCTGGTTGGAAGGGGGGGGAGAAAGGCTGGGGGGCCTGGTGGCCCCCCAGCCAGTTAGGCAGGAGGAGGGTTGGTGGTCACTGTAACATCACCCATGGCTGTGAGTCCTCAATGAGGATGAGCCTTTCTGCATGCCACCTGGGCTGGGTGAGGGTTTCACTGTATAATAAATTCCTCAATAACCTGAAAAACTACTGTTTCAATCCAGTACTCTATACTAACCCTTTAATTCTAAATAAAACTTTCTGTATGATTGTCAGATACAGGTGTTTTTCAGCAATAAGCTAATGATGAAACAAATTATTTTATAAGACACTTTACTGAAGAGTCTTTTTACTCTGTTGTCACTGCTGTCGTTATTTGGTAAAAAAAAAAATCAATCCCAATGGCCAAACTGTAACTACAACATGTATCTTTATTCACAAATCCAATATTTAATAAATTTTTGTACCCAGCAAATCATGCAATCACATCTCGCTTCATTTTCCAACAAATGGATGATGTCCTCTGCCTTGCCTCATGTAGCTCAGCATCAAGCTTTGATGCTTAATTAGAGTCAGTTGAGTGTTTTAAAATTCCCAGACAAAATATGTAGAGACAAATTGAGATCATCCTTGTTTTTTGCAAGTCTTTTCAATTGCCCTAAATATACCCAGAATGTTCATTTGGTTCATCTCTTTACTACTTTGTGATTCTGGTAAGGTTTTTCCTTCCATTATTTTAGTATCTCCAGGTTAGGACTGAGTGAATAAAAGGTCCCTCTGGATGAATACTCTTGTGTAGCAGCAGCTGAGATACCACAAAATAAAGGCAGAGTCAAAGAAACACACTTAACTAAATAAAGAGGTGCTGGCAGAAAAAGCCAATGAAAACCTTCACCTGTCTTTCCTTGGAAATAATATGAAAGGTATCAAAAGATTTCAACATTGCGGATTTCAAAATAACTGGAATTCATAAGTCTTAAGAAAAAGGACTTCGCTAAAGTGAAGTAAGTTCAGTCTTTGCAATGCAATTCAAATTGCTCTTGCAATTCAGGGCCTGGAATTAACCCACTGAAGCAAAGCTTGAAAAGATTTAGATTTACTCAGACTACCAACAATACAATAATGTCTTACAATTTCACAACTCCCTGTCTATTGGTGATACTGCCAAAAGCTGTAATCTGTCAGTTTGAGGCTTTACAGTGGCTAATTGTTAAAAAAATGAACATGGACATCATTGCTGAGTTTCTCTGGCTGAAAACTTGTACAGGCTCAAGCACTTTTTAATCAGGATAAGATAAATGAGTTCCTCATTAAGACATTTGAGGAATAATTTCTACTGTGGTGTTGAAGTCCTATTTTTTGAGAGGAGAGGTGTGTTCAGGAGAGAATTCCTGCATCGTCTGACCATCTCCTGTGATGAGAAGAAATTCTCTCACAGCAGTGTTCTGCTTGAGATACAATTCATGTTACCTCAGTTACCACTTTATTTCTTAGGGATGAATCCCTTGGGTATTGGGCATGAGTAAATCATTTTATATTATTTTTTTAAATTGTGTTATTAGTAATAAGTATATTATAAGGAGGAAAGTAGTGGGGATTAGGAAGGGAGAGGAGAAAGGGGCTGGGGAAGTGCCTGGTTGAGGATATCTGTGTGTGACATAGCCCACTCAAGCAGCCTTCCTTTTGCAAAGGTGTCTGGGCGTTCCATTCAAGCATTTTAGGCTAACTCTGCCACTGCAGCTTAATGAAATTTGGCAGGAGTTCATACAGTAAAGTAAATCAGGTTTAAAGCTTCATTTTTAATAGGTATGCTCTTTGCCTTCCTACCAAATAATGCTACAAAATGAGTACCACTATTGTGATGGGAAACTTAAAATTTCAACAACGTATCCAGGTATTTTTAGAATTATTCCTTTCCAACCTGAGTCATTCTGTGATTATTTGGAAACCCAAACAAATCTCCAGAGGACACCGGAGCTAACTCTTTGTTACCTTAACCTCCATTCTTGATGGCAAGTCAGCTTTGCCTAACGGGGTTCCTCCACTAATTTGAGTGGGCTTTGGATCCAACTCTCTCAGAATAAAAGAAAGCTACAGTAATGTACTAAAATTGGTGCTGTGTAAACAGCTAAAATAACAGGAAAACATAATGAGTTCAAAATCACACACACACAAAGATAATAAACAAAATGCTTTGTGCAGATGCTGTTTCCACATTCAAAAAAGAAATACTTGGAGTAGCACAAGGAAAGTATTACTAGTGAAGTCAGAATTCTTTTTAGTGTTTTATATATCCCTACAGAGATATTTGTCACAAAATATGTACAGTTTTTGTCTCATAAATAAGATACAATTTAGTATTAAAATATTGTATTTTCTGCTAAGAACACCCTATGCAAAGCAGTGCAGTTTTACATATATTTAGTTTCCTACTTTCTCTCTTTTAAAACATTTATTAACCAGAAAGACCTCACTGACATGTAAATTTCATTTTCTATGCTCAGCAGATTAAAATACATCTGTTTCAGACATCATTCAGTAAAGAAATAATTTGAATAGTTCATTTTATTAGAAAAAGATTTATGTCAGCATTGAACTATGACAAGAGAGGGGATAGTGGCATGTGCACAATAGTGGAAACAGATTTTCCATGAAAAGTATCTATATTGAACAGAATTGTGCCAGAAATAACATGAGCTTTCTATAAATAGGTTAACCTAGTAGCTTGTGGACAACACCAGTCTTTCCAGGTAGAGATATTCTGTTCCCTCCCTAGACAATTCACTCAGGTTCCTGAATTAGCAGCTGACTGAATCAGTGTACATTTAATACACATTAGGAGAATATGCATGATGAGGTAAATGTGAGTCAGTCCTGTTTGGCTATATGGAGCTCCACATGTTGAAGAGAAAAATTTCATTCTGCTGGGGGGCTTAATTGTACTGTCTCAGGAAAAGTCCCTTTTATTTTATTTTTAATTTTCTTACACTTTCCAATACCTTTACATTTATATCTGTTGAACAGCTTCTTTGGGGAAAAAATAATCAGAGCATTCAATGGGCTGTTGGGATTATTTAAAACACACTGGCAGGTGGATTCAGAAGGGAGGGATGTCTCTGCACCTCTCATGCAGTCATGCCATGTTAGTAAATCCCAGCTGCTGGTCTAGAGACTAAATTACCACAAAATGCCAGATCCAAAATGCAAAATAAATATATTTCACAATGGCTGAGCATGCTGCAGCATTGTAACGTGTTCATGTTCATACAGATAATACATAATAGTGAACAGTCAATGCAGGCTGATACGTTGAAACAGAGAAACAGAGTACCAAAACAGAGGAGATGAACTTCAATACAGGCATCATTAAAGCTTGATAAAAAAAGCACACAAAAAAATTTTGCCTGAGTTGCAAATCCCTGCTTACAGACGAGATCTTTTAATGAAACATAAGGAATTAAAATATACTTACTTTACATACCTATGAAAGAATTAAATAAAAAAAACCCTGCATCTCAGATTTAGAAAGTGAAATAATAAAATGCAGATAGAAGTAAATTTGCAGGAGGGCAAGTAAGGGCTTTTAAAGCCCTTACTTTAAAGTAAGTAAGGGCTTTTAAAGTACTAGTTATGGTATTCAGTAATCACCATTTGTGTTCTTTCCAGTCAAAGGCTTATAAAAATATGCCCCACAGAACCTCAAAAGATGTAAATCTCTGCACTGCTCTGATTCCATTCTACTAAAAACAACTGGTAAGAAACAATATCTGGTTTCCCTCAAAACCCTCAGACTTAGCTGAGTACAGTTTTAGAAAACAGTTCCTCACACTGTAATGCATTTATAAATATCACCACAACTACTCATGAAGGAAATCTTGATTTTGTACAATTACTATGTAAATGCATTGAAATTCTCTCTTGAATAAGCCAGTTGCATTGTCCTTTAAATATTTACACAAAGTATTTCCCATATGTATCAATATTCAATTCTGTGTAATTGTGTTCAGTATGTCTATAAGCTAGTGTGAATAGTTACTTGTGTTTACATACATATAATGTTCTGTATATAAATGCACAAATACAAATCAGAAAGTTTTACAGACTAGAATTAATTTAGGTCCACATTTATGCTCATGTTTGGAAGCCATTATAATATGTTACTAAGGTATATGCGTATTTCCCTATTTTCACATTAAAATTTGGAGTAATAAATGAGTTTTTGACCACATTTTCCTGTCTGCAGTGAACTGCAACACTTGATTAGAAATCTCCTGAGAAGGACGTTTATGATAAGAAGGTACTATATGTCTCAATTTAAGGATCATTTCCTGGTTAAATAAACCAAATTAAACCTGCCATGGTAAAATACCAAATAGGAAAGTCTTACGACAATCATCTGCATTCCTCCTTTTGTTGTGGATGTGATTTCCAACCATTTCTACTTCCTGGAGGATTTACAAAAAATGAGAAATAGAGAAGATGACCACTTCATTGTGTGGGACAAGTCAAGGACACATATTCCATTTATTTTTGATTAACAAAATCAGGTGTGGCAAGTCTGGGTTAACCCATTCCTGCTGCAGGTAATCACTGTTTCATTCAATGCAAAACAGTCTTAAAGAAAGCAAGCTAAAGAACTGTGTATCTAAAGCTGTTTCCCTTAATTAAATTCTTGACAATTAATAAAATACTTATTATATCTCTGAATTAGATACAGTGTCATTCATCCTGAAGGACCACAGACTGTCTCACCAAGTGTGTGTACATGTTTGTAAAGCCCACAGTTCCACAAGGAGGTGAAATTGTGTCAGAATAATTTTCAGAACAATCGAGAGAGTTGCCTTGTAACACTGGAATGAAAAAGGGTGCACAAAGATGCTACTTGGCATGATTATATTTTTCTTTTTAAAGAAGGAAATTCGAGGACTCCTATTGCATGGAGTTTGGAGGGGAAAGCCAAGATACAAACTGCTGGTGCAGGCAGCATCATGGCTGAGCTCACAGGACTTGGCCAGAACGTGGTGCTGCTGCTCTTGCAGAGTGCTGTGGGCATAAATTTACTTGCAATGGTTTCATCACCCACATTTCTATTTAAACATTCTTCAATTATTAAGGCCTGTAAAAGTCAGAGAGACTAAAAGAAAGAAGAGATCTTGGAAAGATCTGAGAGGAAAATGGCATTTTTTTATTCCTATAAAGATTACTTAACTTTGGGGCTCTACTAATGATAATTTCTGTGACCAAAAATGTCCCTTTATGATTAATCAATTATGCAAACCATCCCAATTTCAAGGCTAGTAAAGACTTATTTAATGACATTTTTCATGCATCTCATGTCTTTAATATATGATTTTTTCCCTTTGCTCTGACAGAGCAATCTGCTCTGCAGAAGCAGCACTGTGTGCTGTCAAATCAAACCATTCCCCATATCGAGAAACAATTGTTTATTTACAATACATTCTAAAAATTGATTCTCTTAAAAGAACTGATTCAGTGTGTGGCTTGTTTCTCTGCAGCATGAATTATTCCTCCTCCAGCATGTTTTAGCATAGAGTGTTCCAACATTAATGGCATGAGACACTGAGAACAACAGACCCACTGCAGGACTGGGGTTTTTTACTGTCTCCCCTTTCCGCTGCCCAAGGAATGATCCTGTTTCACCTTGGATATGCCGTGTCTCTTCAGATGCAGCCAGAAGTCATTCAGTCCTTCAATTAATTCTTTTGCGGGTACCTTCTGGGTAGAGACTGGCAATAATCCTAAACTGCATGTTATGTGGTGTGGACTAGCATGTCCGTACGATGTGAGCTGGGGCAGCCAAGCTCATTTTGGCTAAGGGTCTGAAGGCTTGAGGTCAGTGCCATACATGTCGCTCTCCAAAGCAATTTGCAAAGCCCAGTTTACTAAAGGGAGGAGAAAGAATCCATCAAGAAAGGAACTATTTAAGGCAATGGCTCAAAATATGATTCCCATTTTATGGCTGAGCTTAACATCACATGAAAGAAAGAGGTACTTACTAAACAAACAATATGTTGGACTAGATGACCCTTCCAAACCAAACCAGTCTATGAGTGTATGTTAACAAGAGATAGTAATCTATTGTCATGTGTAAAAGTCATATGGAGATTTGAGGAAGATGGAAGGAAAGTAGCTTTCACAGTTGTACTGCTCAGTTTTAGTTAGCGCACAAAGATCCCATTTATGGAAATAACAATGCTTGGGTCATTAGCACTGCCTCAAGTGAACAACTCTGCTGTCTTTCCCCTTGTCATAATCTGTGCTACATGGCAGCAAGACAATTGTCACTGTAAACCACATGTTACACTTGAAAAGTGAGAAAACAATTGCAGTGTGCCATTGCAACTAAACAAATAATTAGGACGAAGACGAGCATGTGCTCTACAGTTCCAGATGCATTCTCTTCTCTTTTGAAAGATGCAGTGTAACCTTAATTAAACTTGTAAGTTTAAAAGTAAATGTTTATTTACTGTAGATTATCCTTCACTCAAAAAACCTTAGCAAAAACATAAATTCCTGAAGAGTAAACTTGCACTGAATGTACTCCGTCCATCACAAAACTGATTAAAATAAGAAAACAGGATAAATGGTCTCTCTTGCATGGCTGACTCAAGATCCCCATCTAGCGTCCACAAGAGGATTAACAGAACCGTTTAAAACTCGTATTGAAAAGAATTTAAAAAAATATTAATAATAAAAAAGATTTCTTTCTCTGAGGTTTTAGGTCTCTTCATTTTATGGTACACTATGCTATAGAAATTGTGATATTTCATTTTATGGTCACTGGCTGGTTTTCTTCACTTCATCATTCACATTGCTTCTATTCTTTATTTTATTCTACTCTATCCTTGTCCTTACACTGCCCTCCTCACCACTGCTTCTGAGAATCTTCGAGTACACTAAGGGATATGACTAACATACCATGTATTTTTCTTCTATCTTCTTGGTAGCAAATTATGTCACTAAAGCTATATTGTGGGGAAGGTTGGCATGTAAGTCCAAGCGGGTTCTTGTTAACTGCTTTCTGTTGTTGTTGTCACTGTATATGAATATTGGTCTGAATTTTTACCATAAAAAGCAAGACCAGAACAAAGTGCTGTATTCTTACAGCAGCAGGTACCACGGTTTGAAAAGCTCCTGGGCTCTGTCACTACCACTTGGACCTGTCACATTCTCCTTCAATAGAAATAACTAGCCTGATGCAGGGTGGGACGGTCATGGAATGCTCTGACACCTGATCCTGCACTGGACAGCAACACAGTTACAAAAATCAGGCAAATATTTAATACAAACTTATTCACACTAAAAAAATGTCTTTAAAAGACTCTTTAAAGCTCCTTCTTGTTCTACTCCTCTATGCTTCCTATAGTTTGAGTAGAAAACAGATGGGATCTTAAAATCTTTTCACAGTAGGCAGTACATAGTCAGCATCCTTTAGCTAGAAATGCAGGAGAAAAGAGTAGCATGGACTTCAGCATGGCTGTACACAGGAGGAAAACACTCCTCAGATGCTAAAGCCCTTCACTAGCTCAGCTAGTTCCAAAAGTACTGGCCCACGCCTCTTGACTGCTGTGCAGGTTCCTACAAAAGCTTATTTATCAACGGACACACAGGGTTGTTACCCTTCTATTTTATGGTCTTGGATGAAGGGGTCTTTAGGGCACAGCATGCCTTGCTGCCTACATGGCTCAGAGCCTCTCTTTGGATGTATCTTCAGTGCCAGTAACAATCAACACAGAAGAAGGAGGAAGAGCATTATAGGATGTCAGCTGCAATTAAAAACGAACAAACAGAAAAGGCTGAGTTGCTGATAAAGGTTGGGGTTTTTTAATATTGTTTCCAACAGGTTTGTAACAAGTATACAAAAATTTGTAAGGAAATGTCATCTTCTGACATATTCCTGGACTAGAGCGGTGTGGCTGAAATGAGCCTGAAGATACCTGGATCTTGTGCTCCTTCCCTTCACGTGAAGGTTGCATGCTTCCCTAGAATCATAGAAATATTTAGGTTGGAAAATATGCTTAAGATCATTGAGGTTCCCAGGTTTTTGAAGTAGTCCTTATATTTACAGTGGTGAATGCCCCTAGAATCGGTAATATTTCTGAAAGTGGAATCAATTTTTCAAGACCAGGACTGTAACTAAGCACATTACAGTCATGCTGAACTCAGTAAATGAACAAGGCTTTCTGAGATGGCTCCTAAATTCAAGTGGATATTCTGTAAGGCAAGGATAAAACACTGTCTTTTCTATATTTAAACTTTCAGATCACGAGTGGGCTTTCTTACACAAAAAGACCACATAATTCTGCTGCAATATATAGACTACTGAGGTAGTGTCTCCCATCTCTGGCCAGAGGTTTGTCCCAAGAGTTGGACAAATGCAAGAGAATTAATAGAAGTGAAATCCGTATGTCCTATTACTCAGATGGATATTGATAGACTTGAAGTAACAAGACAATTATTGCAGGTGAAGGACGAAGTTATCCATGTACCAGTCATCTCCACAGTGTCAGATTGTCTTATGAACACCAAGGTAAAGGGATTTTAATGATGGGGGTTGAGGAGACCATTCTTTCTGACATCTCCCAAGCCTGAAGCAGAGTAGGAGAAAGAAGGAAGATGTTTCTGGCAAAGTTGGCAGCAATGGCTGGCATTCACAGGGTAGATGGAGGTAAGAATCCACCATGTCAAAACCGAAGTCAGTCATCGAGGATGAGAGAGAGAACAAGTACCTGACAACTGAAGTGAGAAAAACACAGGAGCAAAAGGTAAGAGGGGTAAAGTCCCATCAGCCTGCTGCAGGCAATGCACTTTATGAGGCACAGTAATGCCTTTTTTCCTCTGTGAGATCACTAAAACATGAAGAGTTGAGCATCAGAGACAAGCTTTTGGCTATTATTAATATTGATATTTCTTTTTTAAAGTAAGAATCAACTACATCTTTGAAAGAGTAATCAGAAAATTATAAATTCATATATAATCATATACTATACACCAATATTCTTGGATTGTTAGAAGCATAAATACCTCCATAACTTCCTAATTTCTTTTATTTTTTTAAACAAAATCTGTTGAGTTCTCCCATTCCTTTGTCTCAGGATTAATTAGTGTATTCCATATAAAAATATACAGTGTATGTGTTCTTCCTTTAATTCACAAATCCTTAGCTTTTCTTTGTCTGCACTTACATAAATTATTAAATATTTTACTTAACATAAATGATTGGGAAATTTCAAACTGACAAATAAAATGAATATTAACACATTTCTCATGATCTTCTCTGTACCCGTGAAATAGCCTCTTCCTCAGTGGTCACTATATCTCTTCCACCCACATTCATCAAGCCTTGTTATCTGCTCTTCTGTGCTTTTAAGACAAGTCTTCATATCCAAATTTCTTTGCTCCTTAGATCAGTTCTGGAATTCCTTCTCCACCACACTTTGATTCCCTCGTTTCCTATGATTAGTCGAATCAGGTCTCAGAGCTTCCCGTCTAGTATGTAAACATCTCCCCATTAGTAGTTCAGTGGGGATACATTTTGTAGGACTATGTGGTGCTGTTTGATAAGATAGCAGGAAAGAAGCTATTTTCTGATTTAAAGATAGGATATCTCTCCTGATGGTTTGTGTGCCAGTTAAAAAGTTTTAAAAACACTTAGATTCCCATTAGTACTCTAATGGCATGGCACAGATAAAACATGTCAAATTTTATCAACGTGTAAAAATTTCCTCAGTTCTTAAGGTGTAAACCAGGCCCTACTATATCGAGCATTAATTCTTTAGGTAAACCAAAAGTCAAAGAAATCAAGGGACCTATAGGGTGGAGGAGACTGTATGACTAAAAGGTATAGGCAAACTCTGTCTTCATTTTGCAAAGTTCTTATCCAAGAAAGGGCTGGCAGAAGCAGAGCAATCCCAGTGCTGTTTGCAGAGTGGCCACTTTGCCAGGATTTCTTGGTGAAGAAAAAGCTCTCAGCAGTAAAAATTGACAAGGTTTACAGTTACAAATTGATTCTCCAGTATCCTCAGTATCTGACCACCAAGCATGCTCTCTCAGTCAGCCTTTCATGTGAAGCATACTGGGAGAGTTTTTGTGAGAGCATTGTCAACAGTAATTTTTTAGCATTGTGGGCTTGACAAACACAAGAATTATTTGTTCTCTACTGAAATTAATTCTTATCAATAAGTACATCTCCAGAGTAGTGCAGTGTAGTTTTTGAAAGTATCTATGGATTTGAGAGACTGCCTCCCATTGAATTTTTGGGAATGGTTTTGGTATTTAGGCTAATATGGCCACGTAGCTCTTCGGTACTCTCTTTCTTGGGCACAAGAGCAGTATTTAATTGTAGGGTTAAGGCCTTTTCTGGGGCTGCTCGTGCAGATTAAAGAACAGCAGTACTTTTTGCAAGCCTGTAATGTTTTCCTCAGTCCCCCTTCCATTAGTCTTCTTCTGATGACTTCTCATCATTAAGGTTATATTTAGGTAGCCTTTAAGCAGTGTGCTATCACTCAGTACCAACATAATCATGATCAAAGAGGGACAAAAACTGTCTTAGACTCCAAATAAAACTAGAGAACAACGTCCTCAGCCCTTGACACTGCAAGTCTAAAACTAGCTGAGGTGTAGCCACAAAAGCTGTAGTATTGTCTTTGGGCTAGTAAATTCTCTCTGTGTTCTCTTTGTACCCCAAGGAAATTCGCATCTCTAGCTATGAATAGTCAGAAGCTGAACTACAGTTATATTTAAACCAGGTATTGTTTATTCAAAAAAGAGGGGGAGAGACTGAAGATAATGGCAAAGTCAGGGGAAAAAAAACAAACAAACAAAAAAACAAACAAACAAAAAACTTCTGACCAGAGCCTTCCTAGAGTAATCTAAATATCATTGTGAAATAGAGGTAGCAGTAATCTTCAACAGCACTGACCCCTTCCCTGATCTCAGCAATACCTGACTGGTTGCCCAGAAGGAAGGCTACGTTTCTTCATCTTCCAAAACATTTGGTACTCTCTTCCAAAATGAGGCTGTGGCAATGCCACCACAGCTCCCACATGGACTCTGGCCAGGGAAGCAGCTCTGAACTGTACTTGTCTAAGCCACAGCAGTGGCTGCTGTTTGAGAATTGCTTTAAATCAACACATTTACCAGATGCCTGCTTCTGCCAGCTCTGGCAGCTGTACCATGTGTCTCAGTGCCCACGATGGAGAAGACTTGGTGGGTTGCTTGTAACTCCCAGAGGTGCCCCTGCACAGAGCGGGCATCGCTGGACTCACTACCTTGGCTCTGCCAGTAAAACACAAGGAAAGAATTCAACTGAACACCCCAGGGCAGTGACAATGGTAAAATCTGCTACAAACCGTTTCCCTCAATCTGCATCCCAGAGGAGGAAGTCTTTATTTTCGTGTAGAACTCACAGTTTTAGAAGAGATGACAGCCTTGGATTTAAAAATCTACAAAGGCTTTTTAAACTTCTACCAATCCCTTCTTTCTTGTATCTTTTGGCTGAAGTCTGGAGAAATTGTTATCACTTGCCCTTGGAATTCAATGCTTCTCTCTTTCCAGGCTGCCTGAAGGATCTTCTCCTTATCTCTCATTTCCACTAAAGTCACAAGCATTGTGCTCTTGGAAGAAGTACCCTTGAGTTGGTTGTGGGTAAGTATTTTATAGCATCAGTCAATACAGGAAGCATCCTCATTCTCTGGCAGGTCCTGAATAACAAACTGTCATTTTTCTAGGAAATCCACTAGATCTTTTCTGTCAGTTCCAGCTGAAGAGACTGAGATTTAGTCACATCGAGGGTGTGGTTTAAATACTAGCTTGTTTCTGAGCATTTCAGCTCTCTGAACACAGATTATATGGTTCTTTTTAACAGATCTTTGTTTAGCCTGTATGCAGAAGCCTTTCTGTGTCAGAGCCATTGATCTGTGCAGTCAATCTGATTTCTCCCGCATCGACATGGAGCAGTAGTACTGACTAACTTTGCTAGAAGGCAAACACCATCCATAAGACAAATCCAAGGTCTGCATTAGTAATTGGGGTCTAAAGAAGCAATGTTACTATTCCCGTCTTATTCTTTTTCTTTCATCTACTTCAGAAATCAGTCAGTCATTGGCAGGGATATGGGGGATAGAGTAGGGGAGAAGAGAGGGTTGGCACAAAAGACATCAGATGATATGTCATTTAATAGAATTGATTCAGCCGTCTGAGGTACTTTTATGATCCAGTGTAAAAACCCAGAGCTGTAATGGCTTAGCAATATGCAGAGCTATAAATTATTTGCTCTATTGGGGAATGATCTCAGTACACATACAGAGGAAAACAGGAGAACTGTATTCTGCTTCTGCCAACACCACTGACCTGTGCTGAGTAAACGACCCCAGCTGCCAGTGCCTTGCAGGCCCCTCCTTATTTTGTGTATTTTGGTTGGGGGTGAAGGGACATAGCACACGGTTAAAAAGAGGTTTCAATCTCCTGAAACTGCTTACAGTGCAAATTACTATTGATCATAAATTCCAAGACAAAGAGTGTGTGACAGGCTGCAGTGCTTTCTGGATATGTGCAAGGGATGCATGTCATTTCCCAGCATGGTGTGTTGGAGAGTGCTGTATACCTGACTGCTTTCCTCACATTTGCCTCTGGAAAGGTTGCAGCCAGCAGGGGCTACTGGGGGAGATAGAATAAATTGATTCTCTCTCCCTTAGGGGCCTGCCTATGCAGAACTGGGGAACCAGGAAGGGTGTTACCGCTGTCCTGCTCTTTTTAATATCAGCTGTGAGTAACAGAGAGGCAAGCCCACTCCTGTCATTGTGTGCAAAAGGCCTGGCTGGACAGGCTGTGCCTCTGCACAAGCCATAGGGAGGGTTGAAGAAGCAGAAATGTGACTCGGATGGGGCAGAAGAGAAGAGGACAGGGGACAAAACCCCAAGGGACTTGAACAGCAGCATGGCTGAGGGCTGTGAGGCTAAGAAAGAAAATGATGTATAGGCAGAACAAGCATTTGCCTAATGACAAACATTTTCTAGGAGACTAATCACAAGAGCTGACAATCTTTATTGAATGCTATAGCCTTCTGTTGAGGACCACAGTGCCACTATATTAATTAACATCTTCAAGTCATACTTAATTATATTTATTAATTGTCTCCTTTTTCTCTGTTGTTTTCCTCCTGAATTTCATTTCTTCGTTTCTCTTTCTGGTTTTTCTTTCTATTGTTCACTTTTCTCTCTCTCTTTCCAATTCTGTTCATTGGATGAGATTGCAAAAGATTTATATAAAAATAAAGCATCCATCACTGGGTGCCTGATTAGATGAGATTGCGTGTAGATGTACATGTTAGATGCATTTCAGGAGCAACATCTTTACGGAAGTTAGAGATCTCACTGTGCTGAAGGGATGGAACATGGAGAAATCCACAGATTCCAATTATGTGACCTTTAGATGAGATGGGTGCAATGAATTTTTCTGTGTCACCTCCGTGTCATGTGAAGATCACACCCAAAATTTACTTCTTTCACTGGATGTACAGAGAAGCGGCAACCCAGGGTGAGATGAAAATAACTGCATGTATTCTCTATCATTCAGATCTCCCCTGACCCATGGACACTACTGCAGGTACCTCCAGCTGTGAGCACTTCATCTGCAACCCATCTCTAGTGTAGATCTTCATCAGGAATAAATCAGTTTAGCTCCACTGACTGCAGCAAAATCATATCAGTGTAAATCAATTTGGAATGTGATAAAATCTACTTTAAACTAATCTAACTGGACTTTGTTAGGAAAATTTCAAGAGTCTAAATTGATTACAATTAAGAGGTTATTATTTAAAGTAAATTGCAAGAATTACATATATGGCAATTTTTACCTTTTCTCATTTACAAATTAACCACAAATGAGTTACAAATTTGTCAAATATTATTTGAAGTCAGTGGAAATTTTATGAATAATTTAATCCTCAAATTGTGTATCTTCAGGACTTAATAAAAATTTGGTATTCACAGTCTCAGATATTTATTTTTGTTTTGGCTGAACATACAGATCAGTGATGGATTTCTGCTCATTAGTATGAATTTTATGTTGTTGCACATAAGATTTACTATCCCATAAATAATATCAGCAAACTCATTTGTTAGCATAGCCTGACAAAATGAACAAAAAGAGTATAAGCACAGCTGAACACAATGTAGTAAAAAACTGGATATTTACAGAATCTAACCTTCTCAAAGATTCTTTGTATGAGTCCAGTTTCAGCATGCTGCAAAGTAATCCAATTTCTAATGTATTTGGGGAACAATTATGAATTTATGTTCCTTTACAACTTTGTAAATAGTCTCAAAGGGAACTGAAAGTGTATGCTGCTCAGATGCTCAGAATGTAAAAGCTGGGGGAGAGGTAAAGGCAAAGAGCTGGACAGACTATACATCTTGGGCACACAACAAGAAAATAATAAAGTAATTTCAATCTACAAATATGTTGTGGGCAGAAGGAGGCAGAATCTCCTCTGAGAGCACATAGTGAGCCGAGAGTCAAAATAGCCATGACTGGTTAGGGAGAAGGTTGGAGAGATTAGACGGGTTATGAGTTGTCTTCTTTTTTCCACCTTTTCTCACAAGCCCTGCCCATTTCTTGCCATGGCTCCATTTTCTTGTGGGAAGGAGGGCTAGGGTGTCTGACCCAGAACTCAGAGTGGTGACCCAGGCTTCTGCAGGGAGTCCATGGGCCTTTGTAGCTCTCCATGGGAGGCCTGGAGATAGAAGCAGATAGAAGTATTTATTTCACTTCTCCTGGGTCGATTTACTTGGTTTAAAGCCTGTCATATTTGCCCTTGCAATAACTCCTCCTCCCGTGGAAGCCTCTATTTGCTCTCATTTGAAGTTGGTTTTCTCAGGCGGTGGCTGTTTGATACAGCAGTACTCTGGTATTGCAAACAGTGTTATGTCTATCTTGAAAGCAGACACCTTCTCTCCAAGAATTTTCAGAATTTGCTGGAAGCCCACTCACCTGAGCTGCTTGTAAAGGTATAGAAGAAGTAGAGGGTATAAATGGTTTTTCCTACATGAAACTCTGAAATATTGCATTATGTCTCAGAACTAAATAGTGAAAAACCTTTTTGTGGCTCTATGTGGGCTTTCACTTTGGTTGCAGTTTGAGATTTTTGGTTTTGTTGGGTTTGGGGTTTGTTTATTGTTTTGAGGGGCTTTTTGTCTTTTGACTGAAGGACATAATCAGATGTTGACATTAAGAGTTTAAGTATGGAATCATAGATTATTTTGGGTTGGAAGGGACCTCTGAAGGTCATCTAGTCCAACCTCTTGCAATAAGCAGGGACATTAACTACATCAGGTTGCTCAGAGCCCTGTCCAACTTGATCTTGAATGTTTCTGGGAATGGGGCATCTACCACCTACTTGTCTTAGTAACCTGGTCCAGTGTTTCACTACCCTCATTGTGAAAGTTTTTTTCCTTATATTCAGTCTAAATCTTCCTTCTTTTAGTTTAAAACAATTACCCCTTGTCCTGTGTAACAGGCCCTCCATGCTTTGCACACCCTTGGTCCCTCAGGCTGACCACTGGGATGGCATATTGAAGTTGTTTTCCAAGAAAGTGATAACAAATACAAGGTCTCTCACAACATTTAGGAGACATCAAAAATAGGAACTATTGGATGGGATGAAACTTTTGGTGTGGTCTAGTTCTTGTTCCAAACAGTCCAGGTCTTCTATAGAATTATTACGGCAGTTTATTTAAACTGTAGGGTTTTTACTGTTTCATTTCTCATTCTACAATTTATGTCCCTGGTGTTAGTCTCACACACTACTTACATCTTGATTTCAAGTTGTCTACAGTTTTAAGGACAAAAATCATGCTTATTGAAAGGTTATTCAGTCCCCAACATGATGCAACATGGTTTCCAACTCAAGTGTCACTGGCTGCTATGCTAATTTCAATGATCAAACTAGTGTGTTTGTAAAATACATCTCAGGGGCTTGAGCCAGAGCTAGTCAGTGCATAGATTTTCACTGAGATTCGTGGTATTGGTATGCTGCAGAATGCGCTCTGTTACGTGAAAGATCCATTCCTGAAGAACCACTTCTGCAGCTGGGATTGCTTCAGCACATGTAAATAACATTTACTGAATAGCTCAATAAATTGTAAATTATGAAAGCAAAATTTTAAGCACATGGGAATCACAGATCTATACATCCCCAGAACAGACTTTTAATTTGATGAAATAAAGGCAAACTGTGAAAGAGAAAACAGATCTTCACATCTTCCTTGATTTCTGGCAGAACACCTTTTATTGTCATTCTGTTCAGTCAGAGATGAATATGGATATACCTGTTTGGCTTTAGTGAAGGGGCACTAATCGGAGACCTGAGATAAACTGTTGGCCAGTTGGCATCTGATTGTCTGTGCTATACTCCTCGGCAAGTTGTCTCACTCTCTCAGCTCCTTTTTCCCTTTCTCTTTGTTTTTGCCTGAATAATGAGCTTTCCCCAGCAGGATCAGTCTCCGCATCTGCACACAGACAAACTCTGGATGAGGAGCACTGGAGTACAGGAAGTTCTCACCTGTAACAATGAAGTTAGTAGCAGGCTGGCTACTAACATCAACCGGGTAGCAAAACCATAACACTTGATTGAGACACTTTCTCAGCAGGCATTCGCATTGCCTCTCTGATTTCTTTGGTTTATTGCTCAATCCAGCAAGCAGTACTGGCCGGTTTAAGGGAGCGTATGATCGATCATCTATCTGGAGGTAATTGCTCCCTGGCCCATTTTAGTACCTAGTTTCAGAAAACAAGCTTTGGGAAACCGCTGGAGGAGCTTCACCTCCTTTTACCACTCCCTGGGCGGAGACCCTCGGCTCCGGTGGAAGTGAGAGCGGCGGGTTGGGAACCGCGAGAGGCCGCTCTGCAGACAGCGCGTAGCGCCCGCAGCCGTCACCACCACTCGCACCGCTCCGCCTCAACCCCGCACCGCCCAACACTTCCCCACACCGCTCCGCCCCAACACCGCCCCACACTTCTCCGCCCTAGCCTTGCACCGCACCGCTCTGCCCCAACTCCGCATCGCCCCAACCCTGCATCACACCGCTCAGCCAGAACACCACTCTGCCCCAAAACCACCCTGTTCTACACCACCCCGTCCCAGCTCCACCCCGCCCCGCACAGTTTTTCCTCCACTTGCTAAAGGGATGAGGAAATTTACCCTAAACAAATATGTGTATTTTCCTTGCATCAGCTCATCCCAGCGTGCATACAGAGGTGCAGCTGATAATGTGGTTCAATCTGGATGGCAGGAGGCACATCAGGCCTACCACCTGAAAGGAGAGCAATGTGCCACTCCGCTATGTGGCACAAAGCAAGTCAGGAATATGACACAAGTCTCAGAGAACTTATATTTTCTTTAAAAAATGACTGAAGCGTGAATTATTCTGCAGAATGGCCACCTTTCTGTAGGATCAGGTTTCTCAGCTGCATTAGGCAGGAAATGGTCTCTTATCTGCTTTGCTTTTTAACAGGGCACTTTGGTGAGAAACTGTACCTACTCGTACATTATAGTATCTTGACATACAGCCACACTGATGTTTAACTGAAGACTGTATCCTATCAAACTTTGTTTTAGGTAGCCATACCCACAAAATATCCTGCCTTGCATATAAGAAAATCAAGAGGTTGCTTCAGTCTTTGTAGTAGTTTTAAAAGAGCTTTTTCTATCATGAACACTCAGTGATCCTCCATCCTTGTCTTCTTTTGGCCTGCTTTTCTTACTGAAGTGCTTGAATGCCTTCCAGTAACACTTCAAGTGAACTTCACTGAGATCTGTCACATGTTGTTCTTTCCATCTTTCTCTCATCCCTTCCTCATGGAAAAATTTATATTCAACATATTGATTTATGTAGCTATGAAAGATAAATACCATTTGAAGCAGTGCATGCAGGGTTTTGCCTTTCATCCAGTAAGTCTTTTACGGAAAGCAGGGTAAGATTGAAGTATGAGAAATTCTTTCCAAAATAAGAAGTATCCCAGATTTCTTTAAGTCTTCAAAACTAGAACAGAAACTAAGCCATCATAGCCATTCAATTGTTTTTTTCTGTTATGTCAGCATATAACAGGAATCAAAACATATATAAGCAGAATTCTGATACTGTAGTTCTGCACTGACATATGACAGAAAAAGCTTCAGAAGAGTAAAGAGAAAAGACACATGCAGAAAGATACACACAAAACTGGTTTAGAAACAATGCTAAGAAGAGTTACTGTGTATGTTGACCCAAAACTCCAATAAATTATCCCAGGGTGCCCCAGCAGAATAACTAGAGAGCGCTGTGCTTCTTGGTCAAGCCACTGATATGCATTGTACCTAGTAAAGAGGAAAAGGACAGCAGTTTAAAAAAAAAAAAGTCAAGGAAGTATCCAACTAAGAGTTAACTTTCAGAAGAAACAATGGGTTTAATAGAAACAAATCACGTGAGATCCCACCCAGCAAAATGGACCGCAAAGTACATGTTAGCTGGCTGCTCTCCATGCTTTGTGGGTGAGCTCCCTACCTCCCAACAGAGCACTGCATCAAGAGACCATAAGTGTGTGGATATGACCACTTAAAATATATGGGTAGCAAAAGCTGACATGCCAGCTTCAGACTGCTGTAAGCCTACTCCCCTCTTAGACCCAGCTGGACATTTTCTGCTGAAGGTGAGACTATGCCTTAGGCGAGTTTGAGGTTCAGCACTCTCTCAGCCTGAAAAAAGCGTCCATCTTACATTATCCAGAAAAGTAGTGTAACCACTGCTGTAAAATTAAGCTCCAGGGAACATATTTCTCCTCCTACTGCTGAAGAACTGTATTTGTGGGTAATGGAAACCAAACCATATGGTCAAAAATTGGAAGTGCTATAAGAGCAGGTGTAACTTAATGACATAGATTGTGCGGTTTATACTAAACACTCATTAGATTAAAAGAATAGAAATAACCTAGGGAACAAATCCCTGGTTCTTTTCCTGTTGAGCTGACAAGTTTTATCACTGCTGATGCTTATTTTGGAATTTGACAAATGAAGAAAGCCTGTATTCTTAGACATGGAAAAATTCAAGTGAGATGTAACAGGAAACTTTAATGGTCATGAAATGTGAAGTCTCTTAAATTTGGCTGACAAAATAACTTCAGCTGGCAGCTTCCATTGTTACGGATGTAATGGGTTTAAAAAGAGATAGGAAACAAATTATAGGCTCTCTACAAATCAAACCCACCCAGCACATTTCTGTGGTATGCAGCAGTCCTTTTTGCAGGTCTTTGCCAGGCAGAGCCCAGGATAGAATGCATGCTGCACCTGCAAGAGGCTGACATGAAATGTTTGTGAGATGAATAAACTAAATTTCCAGAAATACTTTACAGAGATGTGGAATTAAACTTCTAAACTTTTATCCTTTATCTGGCAGTGAGGAAGAGCCAGAGTGAGAACCAGAAGGGAGGTTCCAGAAGGCTTATTCAGCACCTGCCCCCTTCCTTTCAGGGACACTGGAGATAGTGAGGAGGTGGAAAGTGTGTATCTGCTGCACAGATGTGAGGGTTCAAGTCCCCTCCTGACCTCTTTTTCCACTTGGTAGTGACAAAAAAGTTGTGACTGGTTTTGTGGCAATCATTCGCCATCACCATCAGATTTAAAGCTGCTATTACAAATGGTACACAGAACTCATCCCCTGTGCAGCTCTATACAAAGTGGCACTTAACTGTGCTGAGTGAATGCTGATGAATGTTCTTTAATTAATGCAATATAAGAAAAAGCACGTAACATCTGTGCCAAGGTGCTAAGTAGCCTGTCTAAAAATAGGTCTAATATTAAATTCAGTCATGTTACAGAAATATTATATAAAATTTTCAAATAGGAAATAGACTTGCTGCTTTTCATATGTGCATTGTATTTCTCAATGCAAATCTTCTCAGCCTGCATTTGATTTTATTTGAAGTTCGGTGAGCTCTTCTCCTCCTTTGGGTTTTCAGTCAAGCAGCAGACATGCTCTGTTGGTAGAAGACTAAAAAAAATTCCATTTTCTTTTATGATGATTTAACATCCAGGTATTTATTACATTTAAAGTACCAGAAACACATATACATGCAGATAGGAACTTCTGTGATAAACTGAGTTTGCAGAAAACATTTGGTATTGCTTATGTTGCAATCAATCTTTTTGAAAAAGAGACCTTTACTTGAATAAACTGATCTTGTAAACAGCTCTGCAGTGCACCACAGTTCTCTCTTTTTGGGAGGGATCCTGTGGGCTCCAGCATAGCCTGACTGCTGACCTTGAACACACCACACTGCAACAACATATTCCGGAACTCTGCATCAGAAAGACAGCAGCCTGAGCTCTTCTAACAGGTATCTTTTGCAAAACACCGAGCAAGATTTGATCTTGTAAGAAATTACGTCAAAAAAGAATAAACTTCTTTCCAGGAATGATCAGGCTGATATTCACAAGCCAGCATCCCTTCACTCTGTTTCATATCCTTGTCTTCAGAAATGAAGTTATAGACTGGAACACCTGCTGCTCCTCCTGTTGCTAAAACCTTCCCAGCTCCTACTGGTCACTAAAAATATGATCATAATTTCTACCTTTAGATAAAGACTTCTTTTTACCTCTAAGGCTCTCCGCTCTTTTGCTTCAGCTTTGGTATCACAACTCATCTTTGGGCAAAATGCCAGCTCTTGTAGACTTTTGCTGAAAGGTCAAAGCTCTGGAAATGGTTGGCAGCCATCTGGGCACCAGGAGAGCAGAGAGTGCCCTGGGCAGCAAGGCACCACAGCTTCATATGGTTTCGGTAAAAGGTTTCTCTGATAAAGCCCTGTGCTAAAAATAGCTTCATTTAAGTTTTGTGACATTCTGCTGCAACTTTCCAGAAACCAAGAGATATAAAAACATATTTTGATTGTGCTTCCCAATGGCTGAAATTTACCCCAGCTAAAGCTTGTCACGGAGAACCCCAGAGGGAGAATAACTTGAAGAATGGTATTTATTAAAAAATACGGGGGGAAAATAAAAAGAGGAAGTTCACTAAGAAGGGAAATATCAGCCTCACTTGCAAACATAAACTGTAATGAGAGGCTGAAGGTGCCAAAAGACCTTTTGCCTGCCAGTTTTTTTGTGAGGGGAGGGTGGTTAACTTTTTCCAAAGGAGAGTGGAATTGACTGACCCTGACCCAAAGCCAGTGGTGACCGGAGCCATAATCAGAGAAAAAAAAAGTTGGGGAAGTTCTCCATGTTCTGGGAGAAAACTTATTTAGGAAGATGAGAGAGGGATAGTAAAAAGAGGTATAGTCTGTTTGTAGTGGAAAATTCAGAAAATGGTCAGTTGTCAGAATGGACAGAAATGGTGAATACAGGGCAGGAATGGGGGAGATAACGCACAGCACAGACAAAGCCCATTGCAGGTCAGGAGGGCAACTAAATGTAAGTGTGGGGAGAGAGAAATTAAAGCAATGGTGACTGAATCCCAGGGAGAAGTGGCAGGGAGGAAGACAGTGGCATTGGGAAACGCAGACAAGGCTGGAATAGGTAATACGTGCCCTCCTATCCCAATGGGCTGAGTGATCCTAAGGTCTTCTGGATGGGCTGAAAGGTGGCTATCTTCTGCATGACAGCTACTTCATAGTTAGTTTATCTGAGATGTGTTCTCCTCTCGCCTGGAAACTTTTCCTAGGTGGATTTTAAATTTTTCCTCATATTTGTCCCAAATTTCCTGGCATGCAGCAACCCAGAATTTCCTCAGGTATTCCCACCTACGTGCTGTGTGTCTTCAAATCCTGAGCAATTCCACTGCAGAGTAATTGCCAGTATTTCAGGAAGAAGCAGTTGTGCTACACATTAATTTTTCTGCATGTACTGGAAATCCAGGCTGTCCTAGGTCCATCTGTATTCACAGTATGCAAACAGTGGGGGTCAGTATGAAGTTACTGTGGAGGCACTGCACAGCCTGTGCCAGGCACTCTTTGTATCAGGACCTTTAACAACAGCTGGGGTTTGCTTCTCTTCATAAAATTTTCCACGCCACTTTTTTTTTTTCCAGAGAGAGATCTAGAATTAACTCATGCTTCTGGCTGTTGATGAAGTAGGCCCCCATCACCTCCTGGGAAAGCATTAATGAGGCATGCAGCAAAAAAGCAGTGCATCTAATTTAATTATTTTCTCCTTTGAATACTCCTAGGACATTTTCTTATGTTGCCTGAATGTGGGGATTGGTTGTGCCTTGGGCCCTATTTCCTGGCCCCTATGTAGTCATCCTCTGTGACCTGCCCAATACCACCAAAACAAAAACCCCTCCAAAGAAGTAACTGTTGCTCTAAGGAAATACCAGCTGAGCAGTTACAGTTCTCTGCATGTGGTAGCAATAAAAGCAGGTAGACAGAAGCCAAGGGAACAGATCATCTGGCACAAAGGGAGGCTGGAGCCTGATAGACAGCTGGGTGGGATGTCCGGAGGCCGCCTGGCTACCCTGGATAGGCTGCCAGAGCCCTGGAACATGAGATCAGAGTGTAAAAGCTGCCTCTGATTTATGTCTGTGGTAGCAGAAGTGCTGAGCAGCAAGGAGTAAGCGTTCCTGCTTGAATTGTTTCTAGGAGAATGCCTTGATGGAAGGAGAGGAGAGGGAGAGGGAGAGAGAGAGGAGCTAGAAAAGCTGTCACTTGATTTTATTGTGCCATTGACACTGTCAGGATGTGGAGGAAGACAACCTGATGTATTGTGTTCCAGCTCTGCAGAGAGCAGCTTGAGCTTTCCACAGCACTCCTTAATTGATCTAAGTGCAGATGGAAACTAGGTTCCTTGGGCTGTGGAGTTGCAAGCAGCTACACAAATGGGCAGTCACCTCTCTCATTCCATTACTATGTCAGTACATGCTTATGGGTCCTCTAGGTTTGAATGGATCTTCCATCTTTGTGACTGTTCATTATCTGTTTTTTAAGCTATGTCCATCTTTGTCATTTGAAGGGTATTACCTTTGTCATCTTAAATTTATGGTAATTGCATACAATTCCTGCAACTATACTTCTGCTTTTCTGTACTCTCCACAGACATTCAAACAGCTTTATTCACAAAATTTACCTCTGATATGACTCCCTGCTACCTGATTACAGCTTGGCTGCTAGTGAACTGGGACTATTCCTTCTTTTCTATGATGACCAAAGCAAGGAAAGACATAGCAAGTGCCATATCTGCTTGTTCCATTAGCATTTTGCAACTTAGCATACATAATTCTCAGAACAGCTAGCTTTCTAAAGCAAGGATTTTCTTTTTGTCCTTGTTTGTGTAGTTTCTAACACAATAGAATCCCAACCCTTCGTATGTGCTGTATTACAGACCAACAAATTACCGTACTTTTTTTTGGTAGTAAAGAGAAAAAAAAACAGACAAGAAGGAGATGAAACTTTGTTTCTAAAGGCAGTGCAGAGGAAATGACTCAGAGGAACATTCTGTGGTCCAGTGCACCTCAGTTTGCAAGTAGTATAAGTGATCTCTTACAGGCGTCTTTGTCTTCATACACACAGTGCAGGACCAGCATCCAAGTAAAAGAAAGCTATCCTGGTTTGAGTTATGACCCTAAACTGACCAAAAAGCTATTCCATTCCATATACCTCATACTCAGTGTAAAACTGAGGATCAGTTCCTGAAGCTCCTACACTAAGACCCAAGCAAGGAATAGGAGAAGCTGGGGCCTCAACCCTTCTTTAAGGATGAACGCCTGAGCTATCTGAGATAGTGGACTGGTAACTCTCCCTGTGAGGATCAGAAGCCAGTTTCTCTGCTGTGGGACTCTACCCTGTCCATTATTCCTTTGATCTCAATCCAATAATTCCTGAATCCACTTCCAGGGTCCAGTACCTGTGTCTGCTTTCTGTCTGCTGGTGAGTCCTTCTGTTACAATATCAGCAGTGATGTCGATGTAGTTGCCATCAAGGGGGTTTGGATTTGGTATTGGTTTAGTATATATTTGTATATATTTCATTTCATTGTTTAAGGGGGAAAAGGGAGATAATAAAGAGTATCTGTCACTGGATTAGTGATTTGCCTGGTCCTAACCCTTGACAAAAGCAAAAGCTAAGGTTAAGTAATGCCTAGCACAGAGAAAGACAATGTCTCTTATTCCAGCATGCATGTTCTTCAGAATGCTGCAAGGATTTGTGCTTGGGAGTCTGCCATTTCTATCCTATGTGAATGGGTCCAGGCAAATGTTCAATGTGGGACAGTTTAAAAAATTAAGACTGAAGTGTTTTGAAAGCGTAATAAGCTATGTGTGTATTAGCTGGGGAGGAGGAGATACTTGGAACAAACAGATTTTCAGAAAGTATTTTCTTGGAGTGTGATGTAATGGAGAATCAGGGAGGAAGTAGGTACCATATTTAATTAGAGAGTCTTGGTCTCCTTCATGATTTGTTTCCTTTCCTACTACTTCTATCTTATAAAGCAATGCAGGAATTAGCTAGAACAACGCAGGGGAAAAGTGACACTCATGGAAATTGAATGCTGATCTTATATGCGTAAATGTATGGGCACTAAGGTTTAAGCACAAATACGTGTTGACTGTTTTGCAGTAGCTCTGCTTTTCCTCTCATTTATTAAGAAGTTATAATTTAAACAATGAAAATGCATATAGAATCATAGAATCATAGAATCATAGAATGGTTAGGGTTGAAAGGGACCTCTGGAGGTCATCTAGTCCAACCCCCCTGCACATCCAATTCTGCTGCTTTTGCTTTTTAAGTGAAGGTGATTCTCCATGTGGTTTGTGTTTTGTAGGAATGCAGTAAGTATTTCTGTAGCACAAAGACTTTGCTGGTAGCTGAAAGTCATGTTTGTGTAACTGACAAGTCATATTTTTATTCTTACTGAGTGCCGAGGATATTTAATCAACAACATAGTCTGAACTAAATTAGTGTTGTTAATAACTACTTCTGTTGCAAAGATTGGGATGTTTCCAGTCAACATGAGTAGATGATGATTACATCACTGGAATGTTTTCCTATTTGATTCTACTTCAAAAATACAAATATTTTAATAAAAATATTAGAAATAATAAACTTTTTTCCAGCCAATGTGGTAAAAAATTCCATCAAGCCATTCATAATAGTCTTCTCAGTCTGCTGTTGTTTGTTTGTAAACAATTCACAAAACATCTTTAAGTCTTAGAAATATTTGTGAGAACACATAGCATGTGTGTCAGCACAAGGCTTCTTCCTCTGCTTTGTTATTTGTTCCTCACTGTCAGTAGTATGGGTTTTGTCAAGTCCTATCAAATGTGATTGCTTCTCATCTCTGGTCAACTGAAAAATTAGTGTAAGGAAATCTTGAGTATTGGTTAATGATAGCGAAGTAAGCAGTATGAGCTCAAGTGTACTCTTGAAGCTAGCAGGTTAGCTACCCAAATACCTCAGCTACCAAATTTTGTCCAATTCCACTTTCAACAGTGTTCATGAGTGGTTCTAGAACCAGTCTGACCATGGAGAACTACACATTCTTGTGAAGCTGTTTCAGAAATTAATTTAAATAAACTTGGGGCCAAGTGGCTGGAAAGCTGCCCAGTGGAAAAGAGCCTGAGAGATCTGGTCGACAACCAGCTGAATGTGAGTCAGCAGTGTGCCCAGGTGACCAAGAAGGCCAAGTGCATCCTGGCTTGTGTCAGAAATAGTGTGGTCAGCAGGACTAGGGAATTGATTGTCCTTCTGTACTCAGCTTTGGTGAGGCTGTGACCTGAATACTGAGTTCAGTTTTGGACCCCTCTATACAAGAAAGACATTGAGGTGCTGTAGTGTGTCCAAAGAAGGGCAATGAAGCAGGTGAAGGGTCTAGAGCTTTATGATGAGTAGCTGAGGAAACTGGGTTTGTTCAGTCTGAGAAGATGAGGCTCAGGAAAGACTTTCTCTCTACAACTACCAGAAAGGAGGTTGTGGTGAGGTGGGGGTTGATCTCTTCTCCCAGGTGATAGGACAATAAGAAATGGCCTCAAGTTGCACCAGGTGAAGTTTAGATTGGAATGCCTTCAACTGAAGGAGTGGTTAGGCATTGGAACAGGTTGCCCAACAAGCAGTGATTGAGTCACCATCTGGGATTGGGAGAAAGAATCTGAAATATGGTATCAGTAGAGATTATTTGTGCTCATCTCAGTCTGAAAGCCCCTAACATTGTAAGTTGGCCTGCACCTGTACTGTGAACTGAATCTAATGCTCATCTAAAATGAATACTAAATCTATGAGGAGGCCCAAATTAAAATTTGGATGCCATGGCTTATGTATAGTGTCTAAACTTTTCTTTCCATAGTTGGCAGTGTCTTAGATTTATCTCTATTATACTGCTGTCAGTGCTCACTGATTTTTGTGTACTCCAGCTTGATGGACCATTTAATTAACATTAATCTGTTTTGAATATACAACCTGCATAGGTAAGATGTGTACACTGTACTAACCAGTTTCTTTTTAAGTACTATCTTTATACAATCAACTGTTGATAGCCTATATTTCATTTACAGATAAGCTCCTTATATATTTCCTGTAGTGTGGCAATCCTTTTTTGTTTGTTTGTTTGTTTTTTTGCAAGGTCATTGGCAAAGCTGTAGGTGTAATTTCTTGCTGTAAAGGCTGACTTCTAACACCAGCCTGGTAACTGGACTATACAGCTGGTTCTTGAAGATAGGCCTTTGAATCATTTGCCATCTGGTTACTTGGAAGTTTATGGAAAATGAATTTGGTGTCATTCCCCAGATGTTCAGCCTCTTTAGCCATTTATGTTAATTGACCCAGCTTTCTGGCTGATTCCAAAGAAGGAACAAAACAATAATAGATTGTAGAGCTCAAATTTCTCTCTCACAAACGACTGAAAGATTGACAGGACTGAGGACAAGAGCTGGCACACTCATGATTTACTTTTGAAGAGGAATTTTTCTTGCAGTAGTCAAGGAATTTGTAGAAAACCTGAATGAATTTTTTTGGTCTATTACAGCAACAGAAATGTACATTCAAGGTGAGCAACCAGCATTACCCAAGCTGAAAATTATTTTAAGTAGCTGATTATATTTTTTCCTATAATCAGCATCAGAGATGGAATAACTAAAGATTTATTCCAAGTTTTTCATGTATGTCTGAAATAAAAAAATTTGAAGGAAGAATAGATGTTGCTTACCTTGTAAATGTAGGTAAAAACTACAGAACTATACTATCTAATTTGAATCATTCTTTAGGAAAAGGCGATTTTAATGACTCAGAATTATGGAATATGAACTTACTGACTCTAAGGAACAGTAATGTTAGAAAAATGAAAAATATGTCATATGCCTACCTCTTATGAAAGCAAATCTCTCAAGTCCATGAGGTAAAAAAAAAAAAAAAGAGGTACCAAGTTTGTGATTTCTAATTCTATAATTCTACAATTAACCTGAGTCTAAGAATTTTGCTAAGAGGAGAAGCTCAGACATGGAAACTCCAGTGTTTCTGGGATGTTGCTTACACTGCAGGCCTATGCAGACTGTATCTTTACAATCGTAATCACGGAAGGCACATGCACTCCTATGACTCAGTGCAAAAGGGAACTGAATAGCCACTGCATCAAAGCTAGAACTTCAGTTAGGCAAGTACAAGAAATAAATCATTAGCATCACCTCAGAAGCTGATTTCTGTTTGTTTGGGGTTTGTTTTATTTTTAAGGGTTTTACTAGGCAGGTTTGTGATCTTAATCACTGCTTCTTAGAAGGATTGGTTATAAAATGCAGACCTGTGATCCGTGTGGTAGTTGCTTTCAAAATTTTGAATGCTCTTCAAGGCAAAGTTCTAATGGCAGGTCTCAACCTAAAACCTTAGACTTGCAGCATCATTTTGTTATTGTTGTTTATACTTGCAAAGATGCTACTGAGAGATGAAGTTAAAAAGAAAAAAAAAAGGCAAGCAAATAAGTGCTACATTCCTTAAACCTGTTCTGGGAACTGGTAGCAGCTATGTCAGCAAAAATGCTGTTTTGCTGGTGTAAGCAAGGCTGTGGACGTCTATCCTTGTCTAAGCTGAGCTGTACTGACTAGACATATTGTTGTACCCAATCTAAAAGTTTTCTAACTGAATTGGAATCAAGACCTCACTTCACCTTTCACATCCTGTTAGGCAGTTCTTGGTTCATTAGTGATTTATAGGTGTTCATAATCTCCCATCCTGACTATGCTTGACCTTCTTGAGTCTGAAATGTCTTCCCTCTGGCATAGATTAAACATGACCACCTCTGCAGCCCTTTGAAGCTGGCCTCCCTTTTCCTTCTATTGCTGTGAGTTTCCTTTTCCTTCCTAGATCCTTTCTAACAATTTCTCTGTCTACCTTACATCTTTTTGCATCATCCTATTGACTGGGTTTACGAGGCATGCTTCCATGTACAATGCCTGTCACATCTTATGCCACATTGTCCTCTAGGCCTTGACTGCCTTCTGAACACTCTCTTCTATGAAGTCAAGAAAATTATATCCTCAAAATATGTTTTATGGAGTAGAAGTTACATTTTAACAGAAGAAGAAAAATTTCCTTCCAACCTCATTGATCAAGATGCAGCCTATTGTAAAGTACTGTTCATGAATTTCATGCTCATTGGGGCAAGTTTTGCTTTTTCTCTCATGGTTAAAAAACACCTACCACATGGGTACAAGAAAGCCATTTCAGAAAGAGCTGGAAGTCTTAATGAATAATGCCTGCAATAAACAATCCCTGACTTGCAGCCTGGCTTACTAAGCTTTTGCTTTAGGCTACTGGGTTTTTGGAACATTTCCATGAAAAGGAAACAGAAGAGTAGTAAAAAGGTGTAAAGAAAACAGAAATGTAGTACAAAGGTCATCTAATTTACAGGTGAATGAGTTTTGAGACTGAGAAGAGGCAGCTTGACTGCCCACCTCTTCCTCACCTTTGGCCCTTCCATTGCATTTACCTTTCCCTCCAGCATAAAGGGATTTAAATTGTTGCACATTTAATTATTTCATAGCTTGAGGTAAAGCAAAGACTTTAGTGCCTTCATCTATATGTGCTGTATAATGCAGGGAATTAGCAATATGATGGGACACTGATATAACCTCTCTAATGCTGGAGAAAGGGCCACTAGTCCAAAAATTCATCACTTTCATAATTAGCAGTTTATTGTGTTCTAATATCTTTGGTGAGCTAAAGCAGTTGTCACCAAAAACAATTTGCCCCACCAGCCCTGCATCTGTTCACAGACCAAAGGGCAGGTCCTGTCCATCACACTCCTCACCAAGAGAGAAAGAACTGATTATGCTCAGTGAGAAATAACATTACAGTCACAGGAGAAGACCTGCTGTAATTTCATTTGTTTCTCTTTACATTCTTAGAATTATTTTGTTGTTTGCTTAACAGCTATTGTTTGGATTCAGTGATCTAGTAGTCCAAAATACTTAAATTAGGCATTTTAAATATAATGATCAGATAAAGATAGTAACATGGGAAATATGATTAGCATACTACTTCAGCCTTTAATGCAGGAAAAGTATGGTCATTGACAAGATGTCTGTAAGTCATCAAATCAAGTTTATTCATTTCCAATAGAACTAATATTTTCCAGCTCACTAAAACAGTCTTGTAAGCTGGTGCAGTTTGAGGTTTTTCAGAAAATTGAAGACTTCCATTTATGGTTTAGAAATTTGTCTTTGAACATTTTAATGACTAATGATTTCTTGTAAAAATTGTTTTGTATGTTTTTATAGTATTCTGACATTAATGGAATAAAAAAAAACACATAAAAATACATGTGAGCAATTAAACGTTTCCTTTGCACCAGAGAAGTCTGAATCCAAGTGAAAATACCTGTTTTATCTGAGAAAAAGTGATGTTATAAACAAGGCTGTTAAAGCCTTCTAAGATATTCAGCCGCTAAGATATTTCTTCTATCAGTAAAAGGAACCAGTTGTGTATATGGATGTTATTTAATACTTGCCCACCATCTAGAAATCTTGCTGAGTCTGTATTCAGGCTTTACTCAAATATCCACTGGTTTTCAGAGACAGTAGGACTACTATGTATACAGCCTGAAACTTAGGTACAAGAGTGAGGGCTATGCCTTTGGTGGAAATACTCTTTCTCTAGTTTTATTTTTCATCTTTGTTACGCACTTATTTTTGGTACTTCAGCTTTATATGCTGGTCGCATTAACTTGGACGCACTGAGATGTTCTTTGGGTCCTGCAAACCTAAAAGGCTTGCAGACCCACCTAGAACACACTGTCCCATCTTTACCTGCCTCTGGGTTTGAGTGCTCTCCCAGACAGAGGCTGCTACATGGGCTTGGTGGTTGGGTGCTATAGAAGCCATGAACATGTTGTAACACATCTCTGAGTATGGGCAGTTTTAACAAGAATGGACAGAAACTTGGTGCTGATGTTCATATTTTTTATGTCACATGAAACTTTTCATGGCCTTATCCTGCCAGTTTGAGCCTGTACTTGGAGCCACAAAGAAGACTCCCAGGAGTAAATTTTCACTCTCTGTCTTCTAATATGCTGGGAAAGAGGAGAGGACAGATTTTACGTTAGAAGTCTGGCTTCTGCCAGATCAGTACTCACATTCCTTGGTCAAGGGTAGGCTCATTTCTTTGCAGAAGAAATACTCCTTGCTCTGGGAGAATTGCTTGGAGAAGAACTCTGGCCCTAGGTGGCAACACCTGGGTGCCTGGCAGAGACACTTGTCTCCTTGATAACACCATGCTAACGCTACTGCCCTGCTGTCCTGTCTGTCTGTCTAGATGCTTGACCTAAAGCTGCATAGATAGAGAAACTGTGGCTTCTTTGTACGCCCTTGCAAAGCAAAATAGGCACTTTGAGATTAGTGGAATGATGGTACGCTATGGCTACCATACATCTCCTTAATACCACGTTGACACACACTGGATCAAAACGTGGTCTGGCTTGGAGCATTGCAACTAAAAGAGGCTGTTGACCACAGCTTGTAACTAGCAGAACTTAAAATTTGCCAGTTTACATGACTGATAGGTAGAGAATAGCAATCCAGGTCTGAGGAGCTGCTAGTGTGACTAGTGGAGTGTATAACCCCTTCCTGAGACTACTTTAATGCTAGGTGGATAAAGGGAGAACAGCAAAGGCACATACACTGAGGAGAAAGAGAGAGAGGGCTGTCTTTTGGAGAGCTCTCCTTGGCTGACAGTATGTCCTCCATCATATCACATGTCACTCCTGCAAGAAATTTAATTCACAGCCCCTTGGTACAAATTGACACTGTCAGTGTTAAGAGAACTAAAATCATATTTGATTTTTCAGGAGCCAGGTGATAGATATCTGTAGGTAGGAACTTAGCCACAAAGCATCAGGATGTTATCAACAAGATCATATTGAGAAAGCATTGTGATTCCAACATTTGGCATTTGTGCCCTAAATATTCCAGGTTTTCTCCCTCTCTTGGACAAAGTTTTGAGAGCAGAGTCTTTGCTGAAAGGAATCCCAACCGCTCTTCCATCAACAACACATGGTGCCAGCGCATATGTTCCTGTCTGAATTGGAGAAAATGGAATGTGAGACAGCTGTGACGAGGTTAATAGTAAATTAGCATTTTCCTATTGAAGTGTGAAGAGTATTTTTAATTCTCAATCTCCCTAAAAAGTCTTAAGAAAACTAGTCAGTTATCTTGCAACTTAACATTTTGCAATGCTACTTAACATTCAGCTACAGTAAGTGAAAGCCAGCACTGGCTACTGTGCTGTACTTATTAAAGCTAACAGAGCATTAAAGAAAAAGATTTATGGTTACTAGAAGGGAAGGAGGGAATGTTTCCAACATGAGGGAAAAGAAAATAATTCACAGTGCAAATGTTACTTTTATTTAATTTGCATGTACTACCTATCATTTACCTAGTGCCCAAAACTGAAAAGATAAGTGTTTCTAAAGAAAAGGAACCTTTTCATTAATGAAATGTACTTTCATGTAAACAAATGAACAGCACATAGTACAAAAAAAGTTTTATATTACCAATGAATTATCTCAAGATTGAAGGCACACCACAGATTAAACACTTAACAATATAAACTGCCTTAAGTTAGAAGAAGTAATTTCACTACAGTTGATGAAGTTGCTTAGAGTTCACATCTGTATGGGGGAGATCATTTGTTCTTATTAAATCTTCATACATTCAGGTGATACTGTGCACTTTTGACTGTTGAATGATAGTCTGCTCAAACTCAGAATAAAGCACAAGGAAACAAGGGCTTATTGAATAGTAATATTTCTTTAGCGATGTATTCTGAGTATAGGGCTTTATCAAAAAGGCATATACACATATATGTACATAGCATCTTCTAGGTTATCCAGGCTAATTGTGTATTGGGGTGTTACAGAAGACAAGTGTTATCCTTTTGCATAATGACATTAGGTTTGGAGGGACAATTTGGGTGGTTAGTGAGCTGGAGGAAACAAGATGATAACGAGGGCAGCCACTGCCTAGCTGGAATCTCTCCTGATTATTTACCCTTCTGTGCTAACACAAGCCTTCAAATATCGCCCTTTTAAAAGCAGTCAGGCCCCCTACATGCCTTCCACAATGATGCAAAGATAAATAAACCTTGGTAAGAGATAAGCGTTCTTCTTATGCCTCCACCCATTTATTTGCCATCAGTTTCCTGTTTGTTAGGGGTGATTTACCCACATCTTCTGTATTTGGACTTTTCTGAAACCTGAACTGGCGTGAAAGTAATCACACTTTTAATACCAAAAGTTTTCTACATATTTAACTAGGCAAGTTCGGATTTCGTTGTGTATCATTGCTGTGTCTCACTAGAGAGTGATCTCAAACTCATACTGCTGTTGACTATGGAATTGCTCCTCTCTCAGAGATTCCTAAAGTCCTATAAGTTTTTATAGCTGTATCTAATAGCTATCTGATCAAATTCTGAACTAAAATATTAAGGTGTCACATGCCTTTGTATCTGTATCCTTTAACTTGTTGTTATTAGTCCTCCCTCGTGTAAATACATATAGATTTTCTTATTTATTAACTTAATTAAGTTTACTATAGTTCAAGATATGTTTAGCAAATTGTAATTACTAGTATTTTTTATATACAACAAAAACATTAACCAGTCCATCTTTTCATTTTCAATTCCTTAGATAAGATTCTGGCTCTCCCTTAGCTTACAAAATATAATTACAAGTCATTCAGTAATTTTATTAGTAAATACCCTGAAGACTATGGGATGCATATCTTCTAGATTGGCTCATCTTTATATATTCTCTTTCTTCATGTATTCCCTCACCTGCTAGATCACCAGATATAGTGACATAATCTTCATTACTTAATTATAATTATTAGTCAAGGGGTTTCTGCCCCAGACACGTAGCTTCTGAGCAGTCTGTTGAACAGATTTAGCAACAGGTTCAAAAAATAAACCTTTTGATGCTGGAATATTATATGCTAGTCACCTAAGAAGAACAGTAAGAAAATAAAGACCCATTTATTATTTGGAGATGGCTGTGTAATGAACATGCACAAAGATAGAATGAAGCATGTGCATTCATTGCTAAAATTTATTCCCTTTTGAATGTACTGCAGTTCAAAGTACTTTCTCTTAACATACAAATTACGTATGTATATATACATATATCAAGAATGTTTGTATGTTCCTTAACTGGGCTGAGGGTTTCTTGGAAGGGAGAAAATAAAGGGAAGGAAGCTTGACATTAACAAGAAATCCAATTTGCAAGCAATTTGCACTACCAGCCTTAAATTTCATTCAGGAGATTTCCATCTATACATGGGCAGCACTTTCCAAGAAATGAAACCTAATGGCTACAGTAAAATGAAGAGGTCTTACTTTAATGCAGGATATTTGCATGTCTACTCTCTGTGAATCTCCACTTCATGAATGTGTCTTTCGCTTTTGCACTGTCCTTGTTTTTTTGAAAAGGAAGTGGACAAATAGTCTTTCTACTAATGAGTTACATTTAGCCTGCTGAATTTCCAGACATACATGTCATGAATGTACTTGTCTTTTCAGAGGCAGTTCTTTAATTCAGTTTACTATACACATTATAGGATACTTGAAATCAGAACTGTTGAGAGATGGGCACTATGCATTCATGCAATGAGACATCCACCATCAAACTCTTCCCAGTTTAAACGGAAACAGTAGGCAAAGGAGCATCACTTCATTCTTTACCTTGGAAACTGAGACTCAGAAAGGCTTTGGTTTTTCTCAAGATTACTGAGGATAACTGTAGTAGAGTCAAAAAGTTATCTCTTTATTTAATGCCAGTTTGTGCCAGCTCCCGTGGAAGCCCTGTCAGCAGCACTCCAATCTTGTATTATTCTTAACCTTCCCTTTTTGTTTTCTGGCAAAGCCTAAATGTCACAAATTGTAGCAGAGTGAAGTAGATCTTACAACTAGGCTGGGCTATCCTATGCAGAATCGTCTGTATCAAAAGTGAGATTTTAGTCTGGGTTTGTTTAATGGGGTAGTTCAAGTAGGCAGCAAATATATGTGATACATTCCACTTCTCTGTGCTTCTGGTTGGAAAAGCAAGAAATGAGTAACTAATGAGCAGAGCTTTTGAGTCCACAGAAAAGCTGCAACAATATGTGGAGCTTTCAGTTGCCTTTCCTTTCTCAAGGACACGTCAACCGTTAATGCAATAAGCATCACATCTGTACTGAGCCTGGCTACAAGAAGCCAGCACATTCACTGCACACAGCAGCTGAGTTGGAGGATGTCTTGATAGGTTTCCTGATGTCCCAGATTGTTTGAATTAAGTTTTATAGTTCTGCCCCTGTTTTCAGCAGGTTTTATCTTCTCCTACAGGAAGAAATTGCTGGACCAAGACAGGGATTTTTTCCTACACATTATGTCCACATTCAGTCTGGGAAGTAGAAGCCTTCCAAGAAAGCAACCAAGTGAGTTTTATCTTCTCCTTGGTGTCTACAGCTGCTTCTCTAGAAAGGTTTATCTGTTTAAGGGATTTAGAGATTAACAGCATGGCCAGAGTGTATACTGCCTCTGGACACATAGATTAAGTGTGAAGAAATATTGGTTTCCTCTCAATTTGTATCATTCCAGCTCTAGATCTGTGATGAATAAGGAGGGGGAAGAGGGCACACAGGGGAGTGAAATGAAGAGACAGGTGTTGCAGTCTCAGCTAGCTGGGTTTCTGTCACACAGACCAGTCATCAGGGACGGGATTGCAGTGATGGAGGGCTTATTACTGTCAGACCCTTTATCTTTACCCTTTTGCTCTGGACAGCCATTAATAAACTAGTAAAATTTTAACACTGTGAAAAATAACAAAATGTCATTCTGAATGTTAAGAGCCTTAAGTGCTAGTTCAGAAGAAAGTGATCCCAGCTGCCAGCATTTTTAGGAGTCCCAGATATCTCCTGCAATGCAACTGTGCAGGCTCAGTAGAAAACTATTCTGCACATTTGGAGCTAAAGGAAAATATAATAAATGACTGCAGTGAGCTACATTGCTATTGCATCAGATTGCATCTGAATGCACTATTAGTGGGTTTCCTGGTGCTGGAAATCTGCCCTTCAGGATTTCATTGTCCTCTAGTTTGCTTGCTTATATCCTCCTTGATATGGCAATACCAGTGCAAGTCCAAGGTAGATTAGAAGCAACTGTTTTGTAGCAAACAAAGAAAAGCTTTTGTCTATTAGCTATTATTATTTTTTCCAGTGGGAAGAAAAAAAAACGCCAGCTGTTTGTTTGCAGGCAAGCAACAAAACTTCATCAAGTGTTTGAACTTCTTACAAACAGAAAATTTGAAGCTTGATCCAACAGTGATTTCAGAAAAACCTGGTATTAGTGAAGCCTCATTTTACGTTGAGGAACAATGCTAATTCCTGCAGTTCATTTTATACCCTTTGGCTCTAAAGTCTCTCAATATTGCCATAAAAATATGTCAGTGTTACTGTGCTACTGCTCACCTGAAGTGTGTCAAAGACTCTACAAGTCTGACAGGAACATATTGAAAACATAATGTCAATACATAAGCAGCACAGCATAGTAGGACTAAAGCTTGAAAAGGAAAAATGAAGAGTGCAGAACTGTCAGGCACAATGGAGAATAAAAATATAGAACAACAGAGTTTAGTCCTAAATGTTTTGTTTTTTTTACATTTGAAAGAGTATTTCAATGATCATGCTAACTGTAGCCCACTGATCTCTGTGGCTACAGGGGAACAAGGAATACAAGGTGATCTCTTCTGCTGTGGATCTCCCACTTTCATACACAGCAGATGCACTGAAAGATGCAAATGGGATTTAGACATCCAGGCCTTAATTTACTTCTGTAGCTCTAATGACTAGATGTAAATTGTGCTGTTGGCATGTTCTCTAAAGAATAGGTGACAGATTGCGAATATCATAATCTTCCTTTCACTTTTTCTTGTATTGTATTTAAAGGATGGAGGAATGCTAGGAAAAAAACCCTGTAGGACATCTTTCTTCACTGCAGGATATCACCCTACCACAAGCTTCAACAAAAATATTGAGTTATTAAACTCAAGAAATTTTAACTTATATTGCTAAACATTGTTCCTGAATGTACATATTCAGGAATATGCACAAAGTCTTGAAATGCACTTATTCTGTCTTCTGTGTGTAGATTTGCTTTTAGAAATCAGGGTGAGTTCATATATTAGATTTCAAAAATGGCAGTTTCGTCAGAGTGAACCAGAATGGTCTATAAAACATTTTTTTTATGGAAACAAACTAAAAAATTAACTCCTTTGAGTTCTAATTCACTTGTGTATTTACATACACTTCAGAACATAAAAGTTCATGTTCATCTTTTGGATTTCTAGAACTTTGCAAATCCCTAGCACTCGATATATTACCAATGGTTTTTGTCTTAGCTTTAATGGGTAAGCGTATGATTGTATTGTAAAGTTTTTTGAGTCAAGTCATATGCAAATCTTATTGAGAGTCTTACAATTTTTTAATAACCACGTGATTTGGGACAAGGGAAGGCAAAACCTAGAGTGACTTCTAGGGTGTTTGAAATAGGTACTACTAAGATTAAGATATCTAAATAAGAGTGGAAGCTGTAACAGTGTATATTAATGTAATGCATATATACATATGCACATGTGTGTGTGTCTCTTATCATTTTGGACCTCTGACAGAATAACTGTCATGTTCAGGAATTTCATCAAAAAGTGTGGTACTCCTTGGAATGCTTTGGCTCAAGCCAGTAAGCTGTCAGTTTCTATGTCTGTGTTTAGTAGCCTGAGCGAAGCTCTAACCTAACCCTAACTCTAACTCTAACCCTGGCGAACCTGTGGGTTAAGATCTTACTACAGTTACTTAGATGATCTGCCTCATCGTTCTCATGAACCCTCTCCCAAGAGATATCATTGCTTTCAGATTTAAGACTGGAGTTCCTCTTGACGAATCCAGTTCAATCATGCTTTAAGAGCCAAATTATGACTTTCAAGTTTAGTTTCCGCTCGATGGAACAATGGAAAAGGAACAGTAACACTGAAGTAATGTAATCCTCTGTGAAGATCTAGCTCCTGTAGGGTTTCCTTGTTTTGAAGCTAGCAGCTATTCTATAGAGTGTTCCTGCCCACCTCTACAAGTTTGCACCCATTGGTTTTCTCCAAATTGCAACTCATATCTATGAAGTGCCATTAGGTATGGCTAAGCCAAACAAAATTTGTTGATATTTTTAAAACAGTGACATCCCAACTGCTGTTGTGTAAGGAAAACAAAGCACTTGCATCTTGATCCTTGAGAATTGTAGGCATCAGTTTTAGCATCTGTTAGAGAAAGAGACTGGTTTAAGTCCCTGAATGGCCTGTAGGGCTGCAGAGCTCAAACATGTGCGGAGGTCTTGCTCTCTGACCCAAAGTCCTCCACTTGGAGGTTATAAGTGCACAGTACAAAACTGATCATCTGAAACTGTGGCTAAAGAATAGCTGCAACGAGCTCAAGATAAAAAAATCTATTTGGGCAAAATATTAACACATCACACTGGTTGCGTTTTCTTCCAGCCCTTTCAACACGTAGAACAGGATTGCTGCTATAAAACTGGAGTTCATTCTGCTTCTTTGAACTTTGGACTATGCTTTAGAAGTCGTTCACTGCTTCAGACTTTGTGCTGTTTCTGTCTTAATAACCGGTGGGGACATGACGTGCATGTGCAGGCTACATGAAGGAGGTTCTAATTTAACCTAATTAAAAATCAAGACTATTACCAGTGTCAGTATGGAGATTGAAAAGATAATTGCTTCAAAAACTGTGTGTAAGAAAAAAAAAATTTAGAAAATTAAAAATTCAACAAAAAAAACACTGAAGGCTTTTTAATAGCCACTTCCACAATAGCTAATCGGCCTCTTAGGTTTTGAAAACTGCTCATGAAATGTTCTGTTAGTATGGAAGAGATTATTTGTTTTGTTTTCTTTGCAATTATGATGTCTTTTGTCTTGTTTTTTTCTTTCCTTTGGCATATTCAAATTTTTGTGTTTCTTTTCTCCTTCGTCTTTGGGTTTGTCTGTCCTAAAATTAAAATAGTATTAATTGGTTAGTTCTTCATTCTACCCACGAATCAGCTGAGAGCTTGTACTCTTTCTGTGATTGGATAAACACTAAAAATTATTTGGAAGTTTTATACAAAGATCTTTGCCTATAAATTGTTTTGACTAGTCTTTAAACTCAGGCTTTTCTTATGGATTTATTATGTTTTATACAGTAATGTGTATACATGTGTAAAAATCATACAGAGACTTCAGTGATCCTGAGAAGCTAAATCCAAAGGTAAGAGAATGTCTCCTAAGAATAGCCTTATGTCTCTAATGATTGGAGTGGAAAACTAGGTTTTCTTCTGAGATTTGATGTGACTATGGACTCAGATTTCTCTCTCCTATCTTCTGATGATATTCAACCACTTTAGATAACATCTGATGCTTATCTGGTGCACTGGAAATCCTGTAGTAAAATAATGCTAGTATAGTGGTTCTTAAGCTACTTCTGGACCTTTTATTATAGATGCAGTCAGAAGAATGAAGGTATTCAACAGTAAGAGTTAAGCTGCTTTACTTAACAGTAAGGAAAGAATAAAAGCAGTTTTAACACCAGTGGTGTTGCTATGTTATTGGTACTCATCTAAGCATTATGTTACATGGTGTAATTGCAGGCTGAATTAGGTCACTCTTTGTCACATGGCTTATTCCAAATTGAAGTTCCTTCTGTTTGATTGTCCTTGCAGCAGCAGCAATGTACTTTAACAAAAGGACAAGCTTGGGCAACATTTCCAGAAATGTCTAAAACTACAAATTAGTCAATGGCAATTCATGCAGCATATGACAGAAGTCATTATTGTCAGGGAAACTACAGAGCCTGTGACTACAACTCCTGATTTAATCTGAACAGTCAGTTGAACATAAAACAGTTGTAATAATATTTAAAGCATAACATCCAACACATGTAAGGGAGACAGTCCAGACTCCTATGACTAACAAGAAAAAATTACTACTACATTAAGGACATGAATAACTTTTAAATGAGGTAGCAAAGTTTGTAGACAGTTCTTAAAACTTGCTTGTACACAAATCCCTTTCTCCTTGGAGCTATCCAGTTACTCTATTTTGATTCTAGGCAAAGAGCTTACAAACTATCTGCAAACGAGTCCTCAGGTGATAAAGCATAGAAAAATAGCTTGAAGTGCTCTGCAGTGGTTCGAAGAAACTAATGTGGATTAGTTTAGGACCCTGGTGGAGAGTGTGACTTGGGAGATGGTCCTGAGGGGCAAAGGGGTCCAGGAAGACAGGGCCTTCTTCAAGAAGGAAACCCTAAAGGTGCAGAAGCAGGCTGTCCCCATGTGCTGTAAGACAAGCAGGCAGAGTAGAAGACTGGCCTGGCTGAACAGGGAGCTATGTCTGAGACTTATGGAAAAAAGAGTTTACCATCTCTGGAAGAAAGGACAGGTGGCACAGCATGAATACAAAGATATAGTTAGGTCATGTAGAGAGGGTATTATAAAAGCAAAAGCCCAGCTCAAACTTAAGCAGGACATCCTA
Organism: Bucco capensis; assembly: GCA_013396975.1. Taxonomy (NCBI): domain Eukaryota; kingdom Metazoa; phylum Chordata; class Aves; order Piciformes; family Bucconidae; genus Bucco; species Bucco capensis. Next base: position 87,924 of record VWZO01016701.1, on the reverse strand, counting down.
GTAAAGGGTAATAAAAAAAGTTTTTACATGTAGATCAACAGCAAAAGGAAGGTCAGGGAGAATCTCCATCCTTTGTTGGATGCAGCAGGGAACATGGTCACCAAGTTTGGGGAAAAGGCTGAGCCACTCAATGCTTTCTTTGCCTCAGTCTTTAGCCCAGAAAGTAGTGGTCAGTGGGGTTCACTCTAGTTGGTGGCTGGTCACAAGTGGTGTTCCCCAGGGCTCAGTGTTGGGGCCAGCTCTGTTCAACATCTTTCTCAGTGATCTGGATAAGGGGATTGAGTGCACTTTCAGTAAGTTTGCAGATGACACCAAGATACAAGGGAGAGTTGATCAGCTTGAGGGTAGGGAAGCTCTGCAGAGGGATCTGGATAGGCTGGATCAGTGGGCTGAGGAAAATGGGATGAGCTTCAACAAGGCCAAATGTAGAGTCCTACACTTTGGTCACAATAACCCCATGCAATGTTACAGGCTTGGGGAAGAGTGGTCGGATTGCTGCCTGGAAGAGAAGGNTTGGATTGCTGCCTGGCAGAGAAGGACCTGGGGATGCTGGTTGATAGTCAACTGAACATGAGACAGCAGTGTGCCCAGGTGGCCAAGAAAGCTAACAGCATCTTGGCCTGTACCAAAAATAGTGTGGCCAGTAGGACCAGAGAAGTGATCATTCCCCTGTACTCAGCACTGGTGAGGCCACATCTAGAATACAATAACCTTGGTTTGTTTCAAGGTGAACCATATGTGCACTTTCAGGATGTATTATCTTCACCTGCCTTCAGATACAAAGAAAGATGGTGTCAACTTCTGTGTCAGCTTAAAATGATTCCTACTGACAAATGTTTATTAGTCATCTTCAGATAGGAGAAAAAAACCCACCAAACAAAAAAACCTCAGTCATTATTAGAATTTCATGTATATAAAGTTATGTCTATGATTTACTATGTACCTTCCAGGAATAGGACAAATAATATTTTATATTTTTTATTTTTCTCCTCAAAGAGATTAAGGTAGACAGCTCTCAGCAGAGGCCAACAGAAGGAGGAACAATAACAACCACAACAACAAAAGTAAGACTTTTTGATCAGATAACTTTGCTAGGAAAGAAGTCTTTTGAAATACCATAAAGTTTATAGACTTGGTGAACTTGCTAAAGGGTTCTACATGGGAAAATGTTGATTGACATCCTGAGTGTCTTATCCAGACTACTAACATATTCTCTTCCCTGGACTTACAAGATTCAGCTCACCTCACCTCATATGCAGGCAAACTGCCCCTGCTCATTTAGCACCGAGGCAGAACTCATTTGCATATCGTCCTTTGCTCTGTGTCTTCGAGAATAATGTTGAAATTAAGCCCATGATGCCACTGGTTGATGCTTTGCTCTCTGCTGTCATGAATGATCAACCTGTGTACATGGTACAGGGTAGCCACTTGTTTGTGCGAGTAATTGAAAGCAGTTTTGCCAACAGAGATATTTGGGTTGATTGGAATAGCATTTAATCTGAAAAGATAATTACTGTTGTCTTTCTTTATGAAACTAAAATCCATGGAAAAAGAATCACATCACATGTCTCGATAATGTACAAGTGGGTGGTAGAAACTGGGTTGAACTACACAGACAAAAATAATTTTGGGAGGAGTGGAGGAAGGCTGTGGATCATATGTTGATTTGTTTACTGTCAACCTGTCTCTATGGCAGAGAGTTTAACAGGTTCTCGTAAGGTACAGCTGTAATTACTGTGGGAGGTTTAGAATTCCCTGTCTGTTCATAAAAGCAGTAATGCATCTCTCAGTAGCTAGGGACCACATTTCCTGAGCATCCTTACAGTGCCCACTGTTAACAATTAAAAAAAAAAGAGGAATGGGACACACTGGGTGGAAAACAGGCATCTGAGGTTTCACTAATGAGATTGGCTAGATTAGCAAGTAGAAAGAAACCAAAAATATTGTTAGCTAAGCTGCTGTGAATGCTTTATTTATTTGTGTAAACCTATAAATGAAGACTGTGTTTTCTTCTTCCTTAAAGTGTTAATTTTGTATGCATACTCATGGCTTACAGGTTAACAGTCACATCCCAAACAGCTTCAAACTGTGACTGGACAAATTTACTGAAGACTAATCCACTGAGGATTATTAAACTCAATATCACCTCTAGTGCATGGTGTTCCTGGGCTACAACTTCTCAGAGAATTGGAGAGCATTCATGCTTGTCTGGTTTACAGTTGGGCTTGATGATCTTAATGGTCTTTTTCAACCTAAATGATTCTATGAAAAAGAGAAAAATAAAGAGAAATAGTATAGAGCATTCCCCATAGCAATCACCAGTCATGGAGCAAGAACTCGGTTCTCATGGCGCAGTTAAAATGCCCTACCAATTTAAGCTAACTTTTTTTCTCAGGAATGGTAATATTTTGGTTTTTTTCAAGTAAAACAGTTGATCTAGTACAACAGAGGCAATGGGCACTTCTCCCAGTCTGCAGCAGACACCCTGAAATTCAAGCTAAATATAGAAGTCCTGCTGTGACTCTTAGTTGCTCTTGACACTTGGTTAAACAATTGAGAGCAAACGGTGTCATGAAAGGTGATCAAAGGGTGAAAGATGGGCAATCCGCCTGTACTCAGCACTGGAGAGGCTGCACCTAGAATACTGTGTTCAGTTTGGGGGCCCTCATTACGTGAAGGATATAGAGGCATTAGAGCACGTCCAGAGAAAAGCAACGAGGCTACTGAGGGGTCTAGAGAAAAAGTCTTATGAGAAGTGGCTGTGGGAACTAGCGTTGTTTAGTCCGGAGAAGAGGAGGTTTAGGGGAGACCTTATCTCTCTACCTGGAAGGAGGCTGGAGCAAGATGGGGGCAGGTCTCTTCTCCCAGGTTAACGTGAAAGGACAAGATGAAATGGCCTCAGGTTGCACCAGGGGAGGTTTAGATTGGATGTTAGGAGGGATTTCTTCACTGAAAGGATTGTTAAGTCTTGGAAAAGGCTGTCCAGGGAAGTGGTGGGTCATCGTCCCTGAAAGTGTGTAAAGAACATCTAGATGTTCTACTTAGGGACATGGTTTAGTGCTATGTTAGTGATAGGTATGGCTGGACTTGATGATCTTAGAGGTCTCTTCCGACCTTAATGATTCTGTGAACAAAGCATCACAAGGAATTTCTATGGCATGTCATTTTGCACGGTATACATCTACAGCAGTTACACTTTCTCCTCCCAGGCTATTTTTTTGGGCTCACTGCTGAAATGCAGATTTGAATGTCAAAATCACAGCAGCTGACAGCTGCCGAGGTGTCTCTGTGCTTTATAGATTGGGATAGATTTCACACAGTTTTCCTCAAAGTAGGGAGCCAGGGCATCAAAATACATTTGGTTATTTTGCATGTAAGCTGGGAAACCAAGCTGCTCTGCCGCCCTCGTGACGGGAAGATTCACACTCCCTCCCCTTCTGAATCCTTCTCCACGGAGGACGCCTTCCCGAGTCAGCGACACCGCGGTGCGGCCCGGAGAGACTGGCCGGCTACTCTCCGAGGAACGCTGCCTCAGCTGTGCAGGCAGTGGCGGCTCCCAAAATGGGGAGGGGGGAACGCTGCCAAGGGCGAGCCGAAACCTGGCGGCAGCAACGCGGGCGGAGGACGAGACGGAGGCGGTGGCGGGGCGGTGCCGCGCCGGCCTGGGCCCTCCCCCATCGTCTGGAGGCCGCCGCTCCGCCTCGCTTGCTCGCCTGGCCAGCGGCTGCCGGGAGCGACTCCATGCGTTCAGGCTGGGAGTGCGCAGCCGCGGCGGAGATCAGCCGGGGAGGAGGAAGCGGCACGGCGTGAGGGGAAGGAGGCCGAGACCGGCGGAGGTGGCAGCGGCTTATGGCTCCGCGGGCAGACGAGCGGATGAGGCGCGGGTGTGCA
>VWZO01016701.1:0-83970 GCA_013396975.1 Bucco capensis | reverse complement strand
CGCGACCGGTCCCTCTTGCGGCGGCAGCTCCGGCTCCGTGTCGGGGTCGCGGCGGTGGCAGGTCCAGGTCCTCGTCGCTTCTCTGCGGGCTGGTGTTATGGCCTCTTGGGGGAGCGCAGAAGGCTGCCCGGCTTGGAGGTCAGCGCAGCTCCTGCTCTTTGTCGTCTCCTGCTGCGGTAGGTACCGGGGATTGACACCACCCGTCCGTCTCTTGGGCCGAGAGGTGGCCGCTTGCCGCGGGTGAGGGGGAACAAAGCGGCCTTTCTCCCGGCTGGCCTCCGGCGGTGCGGCGGCCCCAGCCGGCGGCGGGGTCTCTCGGCCCGCCTCCAGCCTTGGCGCCTCCCAGGACCGCCGCCGCTTTCCCCGCGGCGGCCCTCCTGGTGTCTCCGTACTTTTGCTTTCCCGCCCCCAGACCTGTTCTCCCCCCCGAGCTCGGCTGCTCCAGGACGTGCGCCGCATTTTTTCTTATCTGTGGGGGCGGGCGGAAATCTCCTCAGGGAAGTACTTAAAACTGTGGCTGGGACTTGGCCCAGCAGCCCTGGGCTTTCTCTCTCGCAAACGTACGTTGCTGAGAACTCCGGAGGTGGCGAGAGGCCGCGGAAACAAGCCATACCCAAATCCTCTGAGTCACGAATAATCGCTGTCTGTTGATAATAGGGATGATTGAGAGATGTTCCACGTCCGGCCGGACAGGGAGAGTCGCGGCTTGGTATTTGGGGGCAGGACGAGCCCCTCAGAGGGCCGAGGGGCTTTGCGGGAACAGGGACTGGGGGCTGGTGCTCTGTGATGAGTTTGTGACACATCAGCACAGGCCTTGAAGCCCTTCCCGGAATCTTTGCTACTACTCGGCCTGCTTTCGCTTCATACTCGAATGGCATTTTTATGGTTATAAACCTTTCTTTAAACAGAACCGTTAATAAAAATCCTTGTGTAAATATGTCAGGGAATGTACTTATGTTGTTTTTTATAGTAAGTGGCCCAGTAATGCATGAGAGATCAAAATGCAGATACTTGACAATGAAAGTAGTCACATGCTGTTTCACAATGTTGTTTGTTTTGCGAACTTGAGTGTAGGTTATGTCCATGGGCCCCCGACACGGGTAGCAGCGTTTGGCACAGAGCTGGGCGTGTGCCAAAGGAGGCATGGGTTTAAGGAGGACAACAACAGGGGCCCTGGTTTAGCAGTTTCTTAAGTAGGTGCCATTGTTTTGAACACGTGATTGAGCATACGAAGTATTTGGGGTTTGTGCAAAGGTCTTTGTCCTGCCCATGCCTATGCTGCAAAGTTCATCGCAACCTCTTGAGTGTAGATGTGCCACGAAATTTTGTAAGAACACTTTATATCAATAGAAATAAGATAAGCTTCTTCAAACAGAACTACAGTTACGCCAGTACCTGTAACTGAGTAGTAACACTGCTATAAGTTAATTTTTGGGGAGGCCTGATTGCATGTACTGAGATACTGACCAACCTTTTAAATGCTGTCTTTTACATCTTTAAAGTCAAGGAAAGAAGTTTTAATAGTTACATAGACTGTTGAAAATCTGCTATATCAAAAGCTAAAGTGAAAGCACAACTGGAAAGGAGTTGGCTTATGGTGTAGCAGAAACTGGTAGGGAGAATTTCAAGTCTGGATATATTAAGCTTGTCCCAATGTTTGTATACTTAATGCACTTAAGAAATTTAACTTCTGTGCAAAGGTTTTATCGAACTATTTATTATACTCATGACAGAATTGAAGTAAAAATTAAAAATTCATGTTGTCGTGATATACCTTCATCAGCCTGACTTCAGTAGATAAACTGGGATTGTGATACTGTAGCTTAGGCAGTATTCTCAGCATTTCCGCTATAAAAATGTACACCAGAGGCACAATCCTCAGTTAGGATTTTATTTGATGATTTTTTCTCTTGCTGAATAACATTTTTTTATAGACCTTTAATCAAGGCTTTCCAAAGTTCAGCCAAGAATGAAGGCTCCATAAGTTTCCTTCTCCTTGCTGAAAAATACATTGCCATTGTTATCACCACTGTGGGGAAGGAGAAGCTGCTTCTAATTTTGATGAGTGTGCTGCCTCATCCTCATGAAGGATTAGTTTCTTCTAACAGTTTGTTGTTGCAAATGTCCGAAGTTCTGAGCAGTTTCACTGCTTGAAGGAAAGGAACTTTCTCCTCCTTGGGCTAGAGTATCCAAAATAAAAGGAAACATTCACTGTGTAGTGTACCCTTATCTGGAGCTGTCACTTTGATTTTTTTTCCTGGTTTGTTTCTTTTGGGAGGAGGAGGTGGGAGTGGGAGCTATTCGCTATTAAAACATTTTACCTTCAGGTACAACTGTTTTTAGCTCTTCCAAACCAAACTGACTTTGTATCATCATGAATTTAATCAAGGCATTACTGACAGCAGAGCTCTGGATTTTGTGGTGTTGATCCTGAGCAAAGCCTCGTAGATATCATTATGTTACTGCATGTTAAAGCTTTGAATACAGTAAGTGATACTCAGGGTAAATGTACACTTCAAAAACAGTAGTTCATCACTTTGGTTACCTTCCATTATGCAGTTGCACGGTTGTAATATCTTAGAATTTTCCACTAATTAAAATACTTAGTTCACCAAGATTGACCTGTGGGCATTGAGTTCTCTAGAGAATGATTCTCTGTTTTCCTGTAGTTAGTGAATTTTTTCAAACCTTCCTTCTTATGATGGCTATAATTATCAAAATTTGAGAAAGGAATACGATGAGTAAAATGTGGAATAGCACTGACTAACAAGAATTTTAGCTTAGTGGGGTGTTGGGCAATGATACTTGTTTTTAACATCTTGCATTTCTGTTGGCTTGAGAGTTTTATGTCTAAGAAATAAGTAATTGTGTCTGTCTCTATGTAATCCTGGCATGACTTTTACTGGGACATTTCTGCAAAAGGACCTTACAGTTAATCTGAGTTCAAAACAGAACCATATGTGGTGCACAGTAGTTTCTTTAGGGGAAAAATGTCATTTGAGAAATTGGTCCTGTTCTTGAGAGCAGTGTTTTTCAAACCAAAATTTGATGGTTGATTGGCTGAAAAACGAATCTTACTTGTTCTCTTGTTAAAACAGAAGCTAGATTAGAGAATTGAATTTCTAATTTTTACCATTTTGTTTGATTTTTATTTAACCCTTGGCAGGGTGATGGTTTATATGTTACTAGTACTGTGATGTAGCATTTGCAGGACCAGTCTGGGTGAGGGATTGGTGTTTCAGAGCAGAGGTTGATTTTTATTTAACCCTTGGCAGGGTGATGGTTTATATGTTACTAGTACTGTGATGTAGTATTTGCATGACCAGTGTGGGGGAGGGATTGGTGTTTCAGAGCAGAGGTTGAGTCATGAAAAGTCTCTGAGGTAGTACAATGCAAAAGCTAGGCCATACCTGCCTTTGGAACAGAGTCCAGCAGTGTGGATACTTGGCCTTTTCAGATTTGAAAAACACATATTAATGTGAATTTCTATCTTACGGAACAGAAGACTACAGGGAACTTTTATAGTGTTCTGTACAGTTGATAGTAGTCAGTGTAGTAGTACAGTAGGTAAGTTTCTCTGCTTTCAGCTTCACCAGATGTAATGAGTATCAAAGAAAAATATTTCCAGTAGTAGGACAGTGAGACTAAAGCATTCAGAGGTGTAAGTGGTGGCAAATAGAGATTAGTTTTAATTCTTATCTTCAGGATGGGCTTGGCTTTAGTGAGTACTTCTTGAAGCACCAGTGATGGAGAAACATTAGCAGAGGTCAGAAAATGATTAGTCACAAAGACTGTAGTTGAAACAGTATAATGCTATTGACATTATTCTGGCCCATTAAAGAAAGACATACTACACTTACATAAGCAATTCCAGGTTTCTGTGGTACAAATGTTGCTTGAGCTTACAATAAGGCTGTATATGTAATTTGTTGTTCATTTGATTTTAAGATATGACAGGTAAAATTGTCATTGGTCAGGACACAGATTTTACTTACATGGCAGTTTATTAATGATGGTATGAAGAAGAATAAAGGTTCATTCACCTTGTTTGAAAGAATAGCCGGAATCATATAAGCAAATAAAGTCTTGACAGTCAGTTTATTTCATTTTCTAAAGAAGTTGAACTGTAAAGCCAGAACAGACTATCCTAAAGGAATGGCTTGGCTTAGTAAATTATTGTACCTTAAACTCCTGAATGTCATTCTTTAGTGATACTTTTGTGATATACTGAAAAGATTTGTTTTGCTGAGCTGTAAATTGTGTTGTTGGCAAAACTGCATTTAATTTGTTGGAATGGTTTTGTAGTCCTTGAAGTGAAATTTTAATGCCATAGAAATTTATATTGTCTAATAAGATTGTATGTCAAATTATGCAAATGCATGTATATTCAACTGGCTGTTCAGAGCCACACTTAGGTCTTAAGTCAAAGTATCTAGGAGGTCCTATGGGCAATATTCAAAGCACTGTTCATTCGAGGGCAGAAGAAAAGACCCATGTCCTAGACAATCTTGTAGGAAAAAGAGTTTGAAAATTTAATTTAAGGTACTTGGTATGATTGTTATTATGCACTAAAGGAGGGCATTATCAGCCAGAGGAAGAGCAGAGAGGTAATTGTAACCGGATTTGGGACAGAGGCTACCTGACTCCATTAATATCATCAGAACAAACCATATAATTAATGTGGCTTTTTCAGATGTTTGTGTGATGGCTAGGAGAGGATGAGTTCTGCTGGGTTAGTGTTGAAAGGGCCCTACAGGTTAATCTGTCTGACTCCTTCGCTTTAGTCACTCCTGTATTAGTATCAATTATATATAAACTGTATGGGTATTAATTTCAACTAAGCCCTAAATATATTGCTTTGTATTTGTCCTGGCTAAAACTTAATATCTTTGGTATGTTAGGGATGTCCCTTCACATATCATTTATCATAAACCTTACTTTCCCAGGCTCTAGACATTATTTTCATACTTGTTAAGTATAATTCACTAATTTCCTTAGAAATTTTTAAAAATTCATGAGTATTGTTTTTACTATATGAGAAATGTGTTTTGGCTTTCTTAGATGTCTCTGCATTTTCTAGTTTTAGTGTTCCATTTATATTGTCCCAGCTGTTTAATGATGGTGTTAAATACTGGAACAACTGCGATAGCTAGGCATTTCTTGAGAGTGTGATTTGTCAACAACCTGGGATTTTTGTTTTTTTTTCTTGTATGCGTTTCAGAATACCTAGCTGTAACATATTGCAGTACCTGTTATTGCTGAGGTATCAGTTGGTCAGCAGATTCAGCCTACTTGGTTGACATGGTTTTAAGAAACAGTGAGTACCAATGGATTTGATGCTGTTGAAGCTGGTTGTAGATTCAAGTTCCTGTGTTTATCCCGTCAACAGAAATAAATGCTCCAAATGGTTTCTAGCAGGCTGTATGATACAATACTATCACGAACTGTGTTGTTCCAACTATGATTTTATTTTCTACACTTGATTTTTTCTGCAGTTGTTACTTTACTGATGCTTTATTACATGAAGGTTTGCAGTTGCATTGAAATATATAGTATTGATTCTTGTATCTAAGTTTAAACTACTAAATTTAGCATAATTGACCGATCAGTGCAAATATTTTCAAAAGTATTGTGTGCATATATGTATATACACACTATAACTTTTGCTGCATTGTTAATGTGCTGATGGTGTCTTTTTAGTAAGCCAAGCATATTTAGTAGCTATTTGCTAGATTTTTTTGTTTGTTTGTTTTCCTGGTGTTCTATTTGACACTCTGAATTTCAGGTTTTGAGGCAGTTCTTGTGTAAGTTTCTCATCTGTTTTGTGAAGAACAATTTTCTATAACTAATCAGGAAAAAAAGTTTAGAATCTCTTTTCCCCCGACTGACTTGTTATTGGTTCAAAACTACGTTAATAAGCAAGATTAAGAGCCCCAGAAGTTTAAGAAAACTTACAAGTGGAGAGTATTTTGAAGGAGAGAAGAAAAGTCACATGAAAACATTGGCTTAGTAGCTTGAGTCTTTATAAGATGGTATCTCTTTTCATTAAGCATCTTGTGACTTGTCAGTACTTTTTTAGATACCTTTAGTACGTTGTAGAATTTTTTGGTGTGCGGGAGAGCTGAACTTGCTCACTCTTACAGTGAATTACTATACTCTAGTAGGATGTTTTCTTTCTGTCAAATTCTATTTTGAGTGTCTCAAGTGAAAGAAAGGAAAAGCTTCAGTTAATATTGTAGTAACTGGAACTGAGATAATGAATAGGTGATGTGCAGTAAACAAATACATATATATGTGTTCCTCTTTATCACACAATTTTAAGTGGAGGTTTTAACCCTCCCTTCCTTTTTTCTTGCACGTAATGCTCAACAATGTCATTTCCAAAGAGGAAATGATTCTAAAGTCCTAATTAACTGCTGTTCTATTCATAATGTTGTTCTGTTTACTCCTGTCTGCTCTTCATACTACAAAGCAATTACATTTTTCCATTTGCTCTCTTCTAAAGAAGTGCTCAGAGAGTACACAGGGATTTGACTCGGAGTGTGTGTCTAAACCGTGTGGAGATATTTGTAACTGGACTTGGGAGTGTATGTATCACTTTTTTCATAGCTGGTAACTTTTTAGAAGTATGGAGACAGAACGTTCTCCTTTCCAAGATGTAAAATATGTTTATATATTCTGAGAGGAATACCTGTTGGTGTTTGTCAGAAAAATGCATTATAAAATCATTAACTACATGTCTCTTGATCAGCAGCAGCATGCAGCTGGAAGTACTGTCTGGGGTGGATTTAGGTAGTTGTGTAGTTAGCAGAAATAGCTTTCCTCATCACCTACAATTGTTTGTGTTTCCTATCTAAAGGTACTGAAAGAACAACCAGTTCTGTAGCTGAAGTTTAGCTCATGTCTGTGGTTAGAGACACTAAAGACGACTAGAAAGCTGGGATGAGAAAGAAGGGAGATATTGGGAATGTATTGGGAAGGCATGTTCCCAGCTAAAGCTGGCAGAACTGTTTTTCAGCATGGGAGAGGAAGCCAAGCTGTTTGGGAGAGCAGCTATTGTTTAAGAGGCTATGCAAGTGGATGGGAGGAAGGAAACCAGCCCTTCTATTTTAAAGGGTGTTACAGTGGCTCAGTGAGCATCTAATCTGTCAAAGAGGTTACTCTTATGAGTTATCAGCAAGCAAGTGAAGGGCTTTGAGTGCAGGAGGAGCTCAGGAATCACATGAGGACTCGCTCTCAGGCCTTCCAAATATTCTCAGGGAGTGGGATGTTACAGAAACATTAGATTCTTGCATTTTACCTGTGCTTTAGAAAATAAGTGGATGAACAGAGTTTTCTGAACATTTTGTAACTCAGCATATGGCTTTCATCAGTGTTTTGAAATATCCTTTTTTGTGACCTTGCTGTGTGTTCCTCTTTCTGGCTGATCCTGGCATTTGGCAATTGTGCAGTCTTTAGCAGCTTTGCTGCTGGATGTGCCTGGGAGCTGTATATTACTACAGTCCGGTTACTACTGACTTCCCTGTTGCTGCTGATCCAGCTAATGCTGTATCCAGTGCTTTTTGCCTAGGTGTTATCTAGCTTGTCTCATTCTAATCCCTGATTTCAAATTATCTGTTATGTCTGTCATCTGTGTGAACTGTAACAAAACTTCAGTGGTATCACAGTTCTCATGTAAATGGCAATCCAATATACCAAAGCTGAGTGATAATGTTACTAATCTCTTCTTAAGTCCACAATACTAGCTTTCTGGTTTTCTTCATCCATGGTGGAAATGTGGGACTGTACTGCCTGAGTACATCTCTTTTGCCTTTACATTGTAGATAAATAACGCTTGGGAGAAGGACTATACCTTGCCTTAGTGAAGAACACTCTCTGTTAGAACCACATAGCTTGTATGTGATGCCTTTTGGGTCCATGAGTTTTCCTGGAATAAGAGATAGTGTGTTCTAAATGTACAGATTAGGAGGAGCAAGCACTGTTGCAAACTGTCCTATGCAATAATGTCTGTCAGAGATTACGCCCTTGCAAGTTAAATGTGCCCTGAGTAAAAAGTTAAGGTCATGGCTGGGAGCTTGAGAGACTTCCCTCTGCAGTCCTAACTAACAGAAAGTTCTAGTAGTGCATGATAGTGATTTTTTAGGAATAAATAACCTGAAATATTCAGCTGTACATTTATGTTAAAATGTTTATTAAAAGCATGGAGGCCAGGAAGATGTGTGTGGTAATCAGGTGAGTAAATCTGTGTTTGAAGCTCTTTCACCAGTTTTCTGGAACTGTCCCTTGTTTGTGGCTTTGCAAAGGAGGAGGATCTGAACTCTGGATATAGCCATTTAGGGTGTTGGACATGAAGGACTTAAGCATAAAATGAAACAACTTTCAGAAATGATTAATGACCAAAATAAAGCTGAATTTAAATTTTTAATCTGAGATCCTGCTTGTTTACCAGACTGCATATTTGGGAGCCAGTGAAGTTCTCAAAGCATCTAATTTGAAATAACTATGCAGTTTCTCAGGCATGTGTTTGTTATTCAAGTAAAATGATCACATCAAGCAGCTTTTTCAAGAGAGATGAGGTACTGTGATGGGAAGGAGGTCAGAACTAGCTTTAAACTTGTGAGTTGTTAAACGTAGTTTATAAATTATTGCTATGAACATAAGGATCATGGCATCAGATTCTTACTAAGCAACTCCTTCATGCCTGTACTGAAATACTATGTATTTTGATGTGTTTTTGAAGTGTCTGAAGGTATTCTAATTTATTTAGACTCGTAATCAGAGTTTGTGTTTTGCAGTTTATGGGGTTTCATTGTTCTGGGTCTACTTTTCTCCCTGTATCTGGCAATCTACTATTAAACAGGAGGGATGTGTACTTAAAAGATATATTTCATTACATGAAAGTAGATAAATAGGAATTTGAACATGTAGGCATTATGTCTGAAATTGATCTTGTACTTGTCACCGTGCTATGTCACATTTAGTATTTTAAAATTCAATGCTTGCCTTTAAAAATGTTGTAGGAGTACAAGTGTTGAATTTTGTTAGCAGATTGGCTTTTAATAGAGCAGAATGTCTGCCTGTATATGTATTTTTTTACCTTTTTAGTTTGCAGCTGAATTAGTGCATTAAAGCCTAATTTACCCATTTTCCTCTTCAAACTGCAAACCCATAGCTATTTGAGCCTCTAGAACCCTTCTGTAGCAGTATAGAGTGAAGCATCCTCTTTTGTAGCATGGGTATGTTTATTTTTTAAAAAAAAAAGAATATTACCAAGTACTGTACTCTTCAGTTAAACTTTTCAAGAGATGGCATTTGCGTATTCATGTAGAGCAGGCTAAGAACTTCTGTCATTAATCCATAACTTTGTTTCCTAAGACAAGACTAACTTTCTCTGTGCTTAAAGTTGTCTCCTGTTTTATTTTTTTGACTGTTGCCTTAAGCCTCTTGTTAGCAAAGTTAGTCATTGACTTCATCCATAATTCTGTGTCAGCAGAACTTGACAGAAGTTAATCTTTGGCTTTCCAATGTGCATATGATCTTATGTAAGTACTCCTAAGTGCTGTGGTTGCTTTGAATATTCATTTACATATTTGGAAGGGGGATGTAGAGTCTTAATCTACACTTAGCCTTGACCTTGCTGTGCCTTGTGATCAGTTTAAATTTTACTGCTGGCATCAATAAGATCAAAGTCAAATGAAGATGAACTTCTTTTAAAGGTGTAATAAAATGGTTACCTACAGTTGCATAATTATAAGCAATGAAATTAATTTTAGACCATAGGAACTTTCAGTGGTGTGTTTATTAATTCAAAATTACCTTTATAAAAAGCTGCATTTTAAAGTTTTACCCACCCAGGATTGTTGTAGGACATCTATCTCTGTTGTAGATGGTCCATGTTGGAAAGCTATACAGTTTGCTTTGGGAGGACAAAGGCCAGCAGGAATGCCATCTGTACCATCTGTGCACCAACACTGGTAATGACTGCATCCATGTAAGAGTTGTCTTGCAGCGTCAGTGCTCAGCCTGTGAGTACTTCTGCAGATGATCCAGAAAGGAAAATCAAGTAAATAGTCAAGTGGATAACAATCAGTGGTGAAGTATGAACAGTTTAAGAACTTGAAAGTATTCTGTCTTCACAGTATCTACTTTATCACAAATAAGCCTTGCTCTTCAGTTTTTCAATCTTTATCAACTTGAAAGTACTTCCTAATTTTTGAAAGTAGTACATGTCTATACTATCAATAAAAGATGAAGAATGGAGAACTCGGATAGCATGAAATATTCCAGACTTCCTTTATACTTCCTTCACAGAAATGTACCTCTTTTAGTGGTATCCTCTTCCTTTTTTGAATAGCCAGCACACAGGGAAATCAGTGTCCTTGAACTGTGGCTTATTATTATACATTAGGCAGAGTTGCCAGTAAGGGGTTGTAAGGTATGTAATCTGCTTTCATCAGTGCACAAATGTAACAGTGTTTTTCATGCTAATTGAAAAGAAGCTACATCCAGAATAATACAACTGCCTGTCAAGTTTGCTGAATGGTATTAACATAAAAACTAGTATCTTTTTCACATAGCTTTTTTCCAAAACATTCTTTGTCCATTTCTTAAAAAAATAGTTTTGTTTCATTGATACACAGGTTGAATCTGAGTGTCCCAACAAACAACTGCTGTATGAGCTTCTTTCCTATTTGGCAGTTACATCTATGTGACATCTCGTTGTAGAAGAATGCTTGTGTATCAAGTGGTCACTTACTGGTACTGAACTTTCTTCTTAAAGATAGGTTTCTAGTACTGTTTCAGCATAAGTCTAACTCACATGTAAATTTACTGTGCTTTGCTGATGTGATGCTTGGAAACAAGCCTTCAATGAATATTTTTCTTTTAAAACATTCTTTGTATAATTGCTTAAAAGCTCTTTATTATCTGAGATTTTAAGTATTAAGATAGACTAATAAACCCTCACACTGACAGTGTTCCTGTAAAGTATTGTTGTTTGCAGGGTAGAAGCTGAAGCACAGAAAATCAATAGCGGCTCCATGGTTGTGCATGAATAATTTGTTACACCACATTTCTGGTCCTATGCTGATTCTGTATGGGGAAATGGGAAGTCTTGGTTTGGCTTAACTTAAGGCAGTCAATGTGGAAAAAAGGCAGGCTTATTAAAGGGATGAGGGGCAACAGGAATGTGCCTTACACATCTGAACTGCTCTTCAGAGAAGTCTCACTTCTCAGAGTAGGCAAACTATTCTGTTCCTCAGGGGGAAGATAAAGGATGAAGAGTGATCCTAAAGTATTTAAATACAAACAGCACCCTTTTGGGAAGAATGGGGTTGCTGAGTTTTTGCAGTGGATCTGGAAATAGGCTACTTTGAGAGCTGTGTGTCTGTTCTACAATTCCTATCCTTGTCTGTTTTTACAAATGTAACTACCAACTAATTTCTCTTATCTCCAAAATGCCAATTGTGTTCTCCTTAGAAGAAGCACACTCCATTGTGTATTTGGCTATTGTTTAGCAAGTGAATGAGTGCAGACTGCTTTCAAAGGTTTAGTGATGATCTGCTGCTGCCCCTTACAGAGCTCATTCAGACCAGTGCTCTCACAATATTTTTTTTATTGTGGATTATTGTGTTCTGTGTGGAATCTCTTACATTCGGTAACAAGAAATTTTTCAGTGGAACCTTTATGTTGGAACACAAAAAGAAATATGTAATTTTTTTCTTGAAATTCTTATTAGCCGGATTTTGGGGACTGTTTTGGGACTGTTACTCTTCTGCCAAGTGTGGTAGAAATGGTCCAAAGTATTTGGAAGTTGTGAGGAATGTAGAGATGTGCACAACTGGTTTTATGCTGTGTGACCCATGGAAAACTAGGCTTAAGTTGATATTGAGATTATCAGGTAATAGTGAATATGCATGAACTGAACAACTGAAGAGGCTTTTGAGGTTGTGAACTGGATGGACAAAGGGGTGGGCAGTAATTGTGTAACCTGACCTTTAGTCATCTGCTGTTTATTTGAATGATTCTTGGCAGGAATTTCCTTAGAAGAGTCTAAACACATTTTTTGTATAGTATCCTATATATATTAAATAAATAAGTTGTTTTTTTTTAATGTGGAGTGCAGAATAAAAAAGTTGTTGAAACTGTTCTCAGAAAAGTAGTAAATGTCTCATGTAAAGGTGTAGTGAGATTGGCTTTTTGATCAAGAAAAGAATAGATGAGAAGCAGGGTTGGAAGAGCTTGTGTCAAAGCAGAAGTGGAGATAAAGAGTAATATGTGTAGGGATAGCATACTGGGAGGTAATTATAAATTTGCATGTTAGAGTAAATGGTGATAAGGATTTTAGAAATACCTGTTAGATCACATTCTCTTCTTCAAGGTGTTTGTTCCTCTTATGTTTAAGCCTCCCTTCCTATTTGTGCTTTTGTCATATGAACTCTCTACTAGAGAGAGCATATGTGTGTGTGTACGTGCTCGCTCACAGCTGCCTGCTTTTCCCTCCCTGCAGAAGCTGGTGGTTTGGTAAGGTTTTTTGGTGGGCTGCAGTGTGAAGCTTTCTGTGTTTTCTTAGTGAACATCCCAGGGACCTGGAAGTGCTGAGAAGCATGTGCTTTTGTGAACTTGCTTTCCTAGTTCTGCCAGTGGGACAGGCATGTAGGTAAGCCTGAGAACAGGGGTACTGGGAATCGGCAGCCTCACACTGGCTGTGTTGTAGCTGAGAGGGATGGTACAGTCCCAAGTATGGCCATGTTTTGGTGAAAGGAGGCAGTTTCTTTGTCACTCATCTCTGTAGGCCTTTTTCATTAAGATGGTACCGTTAGGTGGAAGCTAATGGGCCAGTTCACACCTCTGTAAATGTGCCTATTTCATCTGTCTAACTCCTTGGAAAAATTAGTTGCTCTTTTGAACTTGCATCTAAAACATGAAGTTTCAGAGTGCAGTGAGACACTGAATTTTGGGTTATTTGACCCTGAAATAAACAAGTAAAGCATGTATCATGAGTTTTATAGATATTTCCAATTTCTTGCAGCGTACTGTGATTGGATTTATGATTCTGCTGCACTGGGGTACATGTATGTGGTGGACAGAGGGTCAGAGTGGCAATATCTGTGCGTGTTTGAGGAGACAAGCAGGATGTGGTTCAAATTCTATGTTACAAAAAAAGAGTGAGGTAAAACTGAGTGATGCAGGACTTCTCATGCTTCGAGCTACTGTAATGCAATAAAACCTGGGATTTTTGTGACCCGTTCAATGTGAGGCTTTTTCTTTCTGGTTCTATTGAGAGTAGGCACAGAAAGTACATTTAGGGTTATACAAACAGCCTTTATTGTACACTATGATATCTACAAGTCATTGTGATATTTTAATTTCTGTAATAAATACTCCCCTTGCAAAAAGTCAAACCCAGAATCCATATAGTAAATTAGCTGTATGTCTATTTTAACACATTTAAAGTTCTCCAGTGGTAATTTTTGTGTCTCAGGGATGTAGTTTGACAGCAGGGAAATTATATACTTAAGTGTTTTGAAACAAACTTTGCTCTGCCCTCTTTGACTAACATTATGCATGCTATTCCTGTCTTGAAAGCATGCTGTACTCTGCTGAATTGCAGCTGCCTCAACTGACTGTCAAGTCAAATGCTTATTCAGCTCTACAGAAAGGATTTCTTTGCTTCATTTTGCAACTGTGGAATCATAGTACTGTCCAGCACTCTTGTTTCTAGTTCCTTATAGTAGTAGATTGTGTTTATCCTTTCTGATTACTCAGAATCTCCACAGCAAGAATCTCCAGTACCCTGCAGTACCGTGCAATGTGAAAAGTAGTATTCAGGCTGTTAGACATACACTTCTGTTCATCATGTATAAAGGTGGCAATGTTAACTGTTTTAAAGCAGTTTTCTCATAAGCTTTCCTGTCTCTATAGCTACCTCCAGCACAATCTAAGTCAGACTTTCCCAAATTCTTAACCAAGTTTCTGCTTTGGGAAAGTGACAAGCCTTAACTTTGGTGTTCAGAATTTTGAGCTTTGTTCTGGGTGATTTGTGGGAGAGAGGGAAGGTAAAGCATGGTGAGGGGTTAGCAGAAGATAGCTGTAAGTCGAAGTCCTATTACACTTGGTTTTACTACCCTGTTGATCTGCAGTGGTTGTTTAGTACCAATGGTTTTATCATTTATGAACATTATTCAAGTTTAACCATTCTTTCCTTTGTGCTTCCCGCCATATGGGTAGATCTGTTCATGGGAAATACAAAGCCATCATATTTGCTTTTTTCAAACTGTCTTGACTCTGCTGTGGTTCCTGTAAAGCGCTGCTATTTGATTATTTTGGCACCTGGTGGGCTGGAATTTCCAGTTGTGTTATATGTTGTGCTTTTTTCATTGTCCTTTCCTTTACCTGATAAAAATGTAATACATAATTTTCACAAAGCAGTGAGTTGTGTTGAGCAAGAGTTGTTTTTGTTGTTTGTATAGTTCCTGACAAAATAAGACTATAACGATAAAAACTGATCTGTGCTGTTATGAAAATATGCAGTTGTATGTTACTGTCCTTTACAGGTATCATGAGCCAAGTGAAGAAAACTTCTGCAAATTTATTCTTAAAACACTGCATAGTGTTTGAAATACCAACTGTTAAACTCGTCTGGGCGTACTCAGCTACTATGCAAGGTAGAGCACCAGCATCGTTCTTGCAAGACAAGTATCACAGGATTAGTAACGGATCACGTGGAAAGGGAGGGAGTAGGAAAAATCTGCTTTCCAGCAGAAAAAGGAAAGAAATACCAGTTTGTATGTTAGAGATTTACAGGTTTTGTCTATTGTTTTTTAATTATATAAATACATATAGACTCCTTCCAGACTTTTATAAATATCCATGGGGCTTCCTGAAGTTTCGTAGTTTAGAATCAGTGTCCTGAATCAATGCAGTAGCTGTAGCAGCGTTTTCTCAAAGTATACACAGATCTTGCATAAAACAGTGGAAAGAAAATAATTTTTACTGGATTATAAATTTTACTGAGTATGTCCCTTATTTGTTTGCTTTGATGAAACTAATTTGTTTGAACAGTAGAGTGTAAAAGTAGCAAGGCAGCCATGCACACAATTCTTAAGTGTACTGAGCATACTCATGCAAGTATGTGTGCACACATGTTTGTACCAGGAGTATGCCTTGGCTATTTTAAGACCTCATTCTTAATTAAAGTTATTAATCTGAGTAAAATCAATTTCATTCTTGCAGGCAGCCTGTCTTCTATTAATGTCTGTCTTTTATGGATGGAAGCAATTCACAGTGCATTTTGAGGAATGAAGTAAGTTATGACTGGCAAGTTATAGCAAGTTCATCTCTTATTCTTTGTAAGTCCTGAGGGTATTTAATAAACAGCATAGTTTAGGCAAGTCTAGGAAATTAGTGTAGCTAATTAGTAGCCTTTGCTATCATAGTGATTGAAACTTTTGAAGCTGTCGAGTAGAGAAAGCTGTGTGGATTTAATGTCTTTTTAATAGTGAGAATGGAAACATCTACATCTTGTGGTTTCCTCAAAACTCAGTGACATCTCTACTTCTGTCTGCTATAACTAGAGAAGATTAAATTATTCAGAGTAAATAATGAATCTAATTTTTCATGCGGATGTTTGCATGAGATTAACAAAAAGCATTTTATTACAGATGCTGAAGGCACAGTCAAAAAGTGCATTGCCTTTGGAGCTCTTCCCTCCTTTGGCTGTGCTTTTTACTATGTTGTTGCAGTCCATGTGAATGATGGTGTGCAGAGTTAACACTGTGCAAGGTTAATTCTACACTTTAGTTCAGTGAAGCATTAATAAGGGACAAAGATTGTCCTGTTGTTAACTGGAAGATAGCTGGGCAGACTGCGTGACGTGTTGTGTAAGTTCAGTTTCACTCTGACTGGATGCTAGGGGTCTAAAAGCTCTGGTTGCCAGATTTTGCATCAACAGGCCTGCACAAGTATTTGCAAGGTATGTGGTTTCTGTGAATTCTGTGAACTTTTTTTTTATAAGTAGAACAGAATAAGCTTTCTTGGGAGCTCTGCTGATTTTGAATTCTATAAAAGAAACCAAAGCATATTAAGAAGTATAAGTTGTTAAAGTTTTATTTCAAGTAATAAGTACTGAGAAAGGAAGAAAACACAGTTTTATCTGTCAAATGAGGATATTTTTCCTAGGTGCAATAAACATGCTGTGCATTTATATTTGATGTATGTGCATGTAAATATGCTGCTGCTTCACCACCCATTGTAGTTAAAGGCTTACATTCATTTCAGTTATAGCATCACAGTGAATGAAGCTGGGGTGCTTTGCAGTTAATTCAAATTTATTGTTGTTACCTTCATGAAGGCAGAGCTGAAGTTCAGCAGGTATAATCTGGACTCCAGTATTCCCTGGTGTACTCAGGCCAATGTTCCAGAAAGAATTTAGCAAGTATGGAAAACATGGTTTGATTTATCAATCCCCCTGCTTTTGCTCCAGTCAGAAGTACAAAATTTCCTCCTTGATTTCTGCACAAATTGTAACATCTTACCTCTTCTCTTGATTAAAGATTTAAAAGAAATAGATTTTGTAATTTTTACTTTGTGAATCCAGTGAGCTTTCTAGATTTTGAAACCATTGTCCTCTGAAGATATCTTAGGCAATGATTTCTTTTCTTTTTTTTTTTTTTTTTCCCCCCTCAAACATGACTAGTGTTTTTCTGTTTTGAGTTGTTGGTCATGTGAGATGTAGGTTCCATAACGAAGATGCAGCAGTGGAGCAGTGTTTTCCTTCTTTACAAAAATCCTCATGATTCTCCCCGATCCCCCAATAACAAATACTCCTACACTAGTGAAGTCTTTTTGGGAAAAAAATAATTTTTAAGTCCGAGTCATGCTGTCGTCTAGAACTAGAGCTTGGATGTTTTGAGGATTCTTGGTAGGGATTCGTGGGGTAATAGCAGATAATATTGTAATTTCTGCAAGCTTACAGTAGATTTATGATAGCTGCAGTTATTAGTTTAAGAATAATTATTTAGTTTCTTCTATTAGCACTTTTTCAAAATGGAATGAAATAAAATAATTTGAAGAAAACAGAAAAACCAACAGTATTATATCTTCAGACTATATGACCTAAAGCCCTACTTTTACCATCTAACTTCTGATAGAGGTCTAAAATCTATTGGTTAAATGTAGATGTTTGGGTTTTTCTTTGTTGTTGTTGTTTGCTTAGTATAATATACCAGCTGTATTTAGACTACTGCCATTTGTTCCTGAGTTTTTCCCCTAGTCTGGCGCTTCTCAAATATGAAATACTTTGAGTATCTGAAATGAAATTTCAGAAGAGTTACTACAGTTGAATATGTATGGAGGCTCTGAACAGTCCTTTGTTAAAATAATAAAACTCAGTTATTTAAACATAGCTGTTTAAAACAGCTAGAAACTTTTTTTTAAATTTCATAAGTAGTACAGCAGTGTAATGTTTTCAAATAGGAGGACAAATTGTTAGGTTCACATTCACAGCAGGGTCTGATCAGTTAACAGGCACGTAAGCCTTAAAAAGGAGGTAGTTCTTTTAAGGATGGGTAGGCAGTATAGTCTCCCTTGCTTCCCGCAAGTTTCTGTTCTACTCCCTTTTCCTATGATTCCCTTTTTTTTTTTTTTTAATTACTTGAGGTTTAGCTATAATTTAGAAGACTGTATTCACTGTTTGAACTGTTTAATTGGTTTTAGTAATCTGTTCTCAGGTCTCTGTCTAATCCAAAATGCTGCAGTAGATTTCTGCCTCAGAACAGGTACAACTT
This sequence comes from Bucco capensis, assembly GCA_013396975.1. NCBI lineage: Eukaryota > Metazoa > Chordata > Aves > Piciformes > Bucconidae > Bucco > Bucco capensis. The sequence continues at coordinate 66,184 of VWZO01016701.1, read as the reverse complement.
GAAGGCAATGGTCAGTCAAGTAACTTCCTTTATACCTGGCTGGTACTGGCTTTGACATGAACAGAACTACTTGTTTGCTTAAAATCAGAAATCCTGTTGAGGCTGAGCCAGAGTCTCTGCTAGACTTCCAGTTTCCACTGTTTTCTGCCAAGTATATTAGAGCTGTCTATAAATAGTTTGTGGAATTTTTGTGTGAGCAGTACAAAAAAGTAAGGTTATTTTCTGTCCCCACCTTTTCAAAGTACAACTGAGAAGCTTTAAGTGGTTTTATTTTGCGGAAATATTCAGACAAATCCTTCAAGTTAGTTTAGTTATTAATTTAAAGATTTGTATTTTAATGACAGTAGACTCAAAAGTTGTCTTGTGGGATTAACAGATGTGACCAAATGTTTGGTTTGGGTTACTTTTTTGTGTTGTTTTTTTTTTTAATTTGTTTTTTGTTTTGTTTTCACTGCAGCATTAAATCAGAATTTCTGTAGTTACTACTCTAGCTTCTCTTTTACAACCTGGGATAAAGAAACCTTGGGTTATTTTGCTAATAGATCTCTTCCAAAAGTGTTTCCTGTTCCCTGTCTTGTGAGAGTCTTTCCTGCTGGTGCACCCAGAGAAAAGGGTTGTGCTGCATTAAACGCAGCCAACTACAGACCTGCTGGTTGCTTTGTCCATTTGGCAGCAAGGGAGAAGGAAGAGTGGAAGGTGATTGAGAAGCCACACCTGTAGAGTAGGAAATGCAAGAGCTCACATTGTAGACTGCATCATTTTCCAAATGTTTGCTTAATGTATCCCAGTGATGCTGAGGGCTCTGTTTCAGTACTCCAGCATCATCTGGCTGGCAGCATCTATGTCCAGTTTGCGTTATGCTAGCATCTTGTTATGGTTTATATGGAGTTTTGTAAATTTTTTTGCGTATGTTGCAACAGCATTCACAACTGGTGTAGTATGAGTGAGTGCTCAATGCAGTGCTTAAGGAATCCAGAAAGAGAACTTGCATTGCTCACAATAAATGACTGTGGAGACTGAAGCTTATGCCTGAACTTGAGGTGGAGCCTCCCTAGTAGCACTGGAGCTGTTGTGAACAGAGAGCACACTTTGGGATGTTGGGTAGCTAGAGTTGTCTCTGTCTTGGCACATCCCACAGCCTGTTAGGAGTGGATTTGTGGAGCACAAGTTACGCTGAAATTCTGTGGTTTGCGCTGTATTCATTTCTGAAGAGTTTTCCTTGGATTAGCTCTAGTGTGCGCCAGAGGACTGACTGAGTATCAGTAGGAGTGTGTCATCTGAAACGAATCCAATGTGGTGGTGTTAAGGCCACAGTGTAATGTGAACCAAAGCACAGGAAGTAGAGCACATCAGGAAATTCAGAAGCATGCTCCATATCTGAAATAAAATACTAATGTAGACAGATCTCAAGTTAACACCATAAAATTTTCAGGAATAAATATTATGTTTTGGTAGAGAAGGTAATAGATCTCTTAGGACCTGATCGCTGTATATCCTACAAATTCAAAGCATTGAAGTACCTGTTTAATAGTCAATTTTTGAGGAACAAACTCAGACTTTTTTTGGTGGAGGGAGTGATGTTACAATGCTAGAAAATGTAAGAAGTAGAATATTTTTCTTTGGAGATTTTAAAGTCAGTATTATCAAAGTGAATAAAGATATGTGCTGTACATTCAAGTTCTGATTAACTTGGGTTTGGGCTCTGTACAGTGAATGTTGATTTTGGAACTTTGTGGCTGTGTTCTGTTAAAGAGATTAGAATGGCAAGGGTGGAAGGGACCTTAAAGATCATCTAGTAAAATAATAGATTAATAAAAATTATTAAATATTAGATTAATAAGGACCTATTTTTCAAAGGTATCAGACAGCTACATGCTGTTTAAGGTCCCTCTGTGAGGAGGAAAGGACTGTGTGAGAATGAGAGGGAGATACAAAAGTACAATGTTGGAGAACAGGTTTTAAGTATACAGTGCAGACTTGGCAGCAACATACCCCTTGGTTATTATAAAAATCAAAAATTTAAAACATAGGTAAACCAATACCATTGCAGAATTGATTCTTTAATTATCTTATTTAGGAAACTACATCACAGCTGGTCTAAAATAAAAATGGTACTAAATAAAACAACAACATTGAGTAATGTAAACAAATTCTGTGCTTTCTCTGTTTTTTTAGTGAAATTTCATGTGCTTGTTTCCTGCTCTTGTATCATAAACAATTAAATAAGCCACTATTTCAGTGTAGTTTCATGTTAGTCATTTTTATTATTTCCTTAATTAAATTAATTAATTATGCCATTGTAGTGTTCAAGTATACAACACTTTCTCATTTCATGTAAACATTTGCTTTCGCCGTTTGACATTTTAGATGTATTTACTATATCTTTGTAGCAGATGTTCTTCTGTTATAAGGATTTTGAATAAATCTTGTCACTATGTTGCTCAGCTTGCCTTTAGCAGAAAATTCTGACTGTCTGCACAGCAGTTAGGCTTTCTCTCAATGTTTCTGTCTATTGCATGTGTAATTTTATAGTAAAAGAAAGGGTTATTTAATCCTTCCTTTACCTGAAGGGATAACCTACATCTTGCTGCACAGCTTAATGCTGTTTTTACAGATGACCACCTGAAATTCCTATGACACCAGTATTTAACCCTCAGGAAATATGGAAAAGAATTGCACATAACTAGTTAACAAACTGTTAATATAAAAATTAAAAATACAATATTTATCAATAACTCTTGCAAAGATTCTTCTGATAAACTGGAGATACTGTCACTTCTCATGATTCTTTTTTAGTTGCCTTTTGTCATGATATGTATGAATTTCCGTAAAACCATGTGTTGTCATTTGTCAAGGAAGTAGCAATTGTGTGTAAAACAAAAACTTCTGGTCAAAGATGCAGTGTACTATATAAAAAAGAGCAGCAAAGATATGAGATGATTGTAAGTCATGAATCTTACCTTGAGTAGTTAATCCAAATACATATTGGGGCACAAATGCGTTAATTTGATTTTATGCATATCTCTAATCAGAAGGATGCAGTAGCAATCTAAGCCATCAGAAGGCAGGAAATAATAAAATGGTGTCACCTGTAAAGGCTGTGACTGTTTTCTGTAGGAATCTGGGAATGTCACTGCTGCTTTGCTTTGTTACTGAATGTAGAGCATATATAGATGTTGCTTTGCTTCAGTGGACTGTGTACTCTGAGCTCTACGGCACCTTAATTTGAATCATTCCTTGTAGCAATAGTAATGTTTATTTCGTGAACTGTTCTGGGAGGGTAAGTTTCAAAAGCTGAAATTGTTCTTTTCTTTCTATTTGCCTGACTTTCAGTTCCTTGTCTCTTGTAATGTTGAAGTTGTGCATGTCTCTGTTCCTGTCTTCTGAAGAAGGCAAAGTCTGAATTTCTGTAACACAGTTTAGCAGTTTTAGGAGAATGCATATTGCATAGATAGAAGACAAAGTATAGGAGAAATGATGTTCTCAGAGACTTTTCTAGATTATAAAGGATGAAAACACAAATCTAGTCCCTCTCATGCCCTCATGTTCATTTGAGATTACAGAAAGTTGTTTATTTTCAGTTTCATAATCTCTATTTACTGTGTGCTGCTCCTGCAGTACAGGAGAGTTTGGCAGCAAGATGGCCGTATACCTACGGATATGTAGCTCTTTGCTGTTGTTACAGTATTAAATCCTGTAGCTAATGTATTTAATTTTAAATGCACAGTAGGTTAACAAATATATGTGCAAAGTGTTCAGGAGATGAGGAGGCTGTAAACGATGAGCCAAAAGACTGAGGAGGGTCATACCTAATATTTTTGTCTCATTAACTGCCTGTGACCTACATGTAAATAATTAAATATAGTATTTTGGGTTACATCCCAAACAAGTATTTTTAGCATAGGTGATTTGAATTGAAAGGTTTCTTTAAAGATCATCTAGTTTATTTGGAGGATAGGTGGTAGTGTTTGTTTTCCTGTTGGTCTCCTTCATGCTGTGCTCTGAGCTGTGACATTTTAACCTTAGATTAACCATAGGTATGACAGGTAGGCAGATAGATTTAGTGCTTTTCTCCCCCAGACTCATCAGATGAGCATGACTCTGGTTAGGCTTGACACACAGCATTTTCAGGTGGAGCTTGTTTCTGCACAACTGTGCTTGGATGTTTGCAGGAAGTGGAGGGGTAAAGAGGGGAAATGGATGGCCATTGGCTGGGGCTGTCAGAAAGTGTGCTAGCAAAAGGAGTCATTTCCAAGAAGTATACTTGAATTTTACATAGGCATCATGGCTTCTTCCAGCTCCCATATCTCTAGATCAAGGAGGATACTGCTGTTTTTGGACCAGAACATCACAGGACCGTTCCTAAGTGGCCTTTTAGTGGGATTATATGTAAGGCAGCACCTGTTTGTTCATGGAAGTCTGTAGTAAGATTCTTATTTTGGTGGCGTCATCCATTCTTGGACAGTTGAAACCAAAATTTGGTGAAGATTAATGAAAAGTAATTTCAGCTGGTAGGAGGCAGTGTAAGCAAGTTAAGCCTATTCATTGTAAGGTACAGAGTGGACAGAAATTTTGGGAGTCTGATGAAGAAGGAAGTTTGGTCATGAAGTGCATTGTCTAAAGTTAAGCAAGTTGAACAGGTACCGTGATAAAGGGTGTTTGGAAAAGCATTATAATACAGGAAGCGTTGTTGATCTCCTGTCCCTGATAATTGTGGTTCAAGAGCAATATCCTGTCCAGACTGCTTATGCAGCATTCATGATGACAGTACCTTTTAACTAAAGGTAGTTTAGAAAAAGCTCATTCTCTGTAGCCATTCATTTACAGCAGTACCTCAGTTCATACAATTCTATTTATAGGGGGCTTGTAATGTGACTGTTAAAGCTGATGACAGAGGCTTAATCTTAATAAAGAAGAATTTAGCTTTAGTGGAGAGAAGAGTGCATTTTATTTGTGTGTGTGTGTATGGTCACTGCTTGGTCTAACAGCAAAAATGAAAGTAACTTAAAGGTGGTGTTTGCCACAACAGATTTTTTTATTATTAATATTTTTTATTTCAGCAGTCACAATCTGGATTTAACTGAGTCCCAAGATACCTGATATTCTTCTAGATTGGAGTTATGAAATTCACATTTACAATCATGGTGGACAGAGTTGCATGTACCAGATTTTTTGGGTGCTCCTTTACAATTTTAATCACTTCACTAAGCATTTCTGTTACTAGTTTTAGTCAAATTGAAATTAAAATAGGGGTTTCATTTAAGAGTCGTTATTTCTACCTCGTATATCAGTATTTAGATATATTTCTTGTTCTTTGTCTGAAACCTCCAAGTTCATGTATCTAGAATGCAGAAGCTTCTCTTGTTTAATCTGAATGCTTTGACTAAGAGGGACACTTTATTACTGGGGAGCAGGGTGTCTGGCTGTGCTTTTTGAAAACTGCATGAATTTGAGTAAAACCTCAAGGAGAAGCTGGTTTCGGGACTGTAGGCTTAGTTTTATCTGCTGAAGTTATATGCAGATTATCCTTTGAGTTTGGTACTGGTCCCATTTTGAGAGAAGGCTGTGCTGTCTAGGTTATGGGGAAGGAGGGATATGACAGGCAGGTAGCATCCTAAAGTGACAGCTACTGTGTTGTAATTAGTTTCCACATTAGTCTGAGTATCACTGCTACTGTCTGGGTTTCAAGTATGTAGAACTTTTTCCAAAGATGCCATGTTTTTCGAGTCCAAAAGCATTGTTTTTTCCACACTTTACCCTTACAGTTTTCCTCTGCAGTTTGGTTGGAGTATTTGCTGCTGTGATGTTTTCCTTGTTGCAAGCCCTATTCCCCTGGCCTGTGTTTATTTTCCTATATCTGATGACACTCTGAAGATGCTAGTGAGTCAAATACTTTCCAAGGCTATGTTTTTTTGTGTTCCACATAGTTTGTTATCCTCTGCAGAGTCTGTATAAGAGAATAAGGCTCATGGCTCTTGGAGCAGGATGTTCAGAAGTGAGGTTGTAAGTGAGGTGTTGGCTGCAGTGGGGTGCTTTTAATGTAGGTTTGTGTAGCCAGTAGTGAGAAATGCCCCAACTGCTGGAAAACCTGAAGGCAAACCCTAGTGTTGTCTTATCTGCTTCTGTGGTCAGTCAGCTGTGAGACTCAAATCAAAAGGAATTAATTCAAGTGTTTGCAGAACTACTTGACTGTTTCTGCTGACTCCTAAGAAAAGACGGCATCTCAACCCAGAGGATTTGAGTGGGACAGAAAAACATCACAAAGGTCAGAGGGACTGGTTTTGTGCTGTGAAAATGATTTTATGGATGAGTCTGTCAGAGTCATTGAGCAGCTTTGACCATAACCATGCTTTGAACATTTAAAGAGATTTTTAAAGTTGTTCATGACAGAAAGACGCCTCAGAAGCTGGAGATCTCTTCCATACATTCTCTGAAGAGTCTAACTCATTTAATAACCAATTAGCTGTTTTCTAAAATTTTAGAATTTTATTGCAGTTAAGGAATCTTTAGAAATATTACCAGAGTAGTATCAACAAACCTATGTACACTTAAATAGAAAGCCATTGTATGTTTGTTCTATGCTTTTGTTTATCCTATTGGTTACCAGTTGAAAAACAAACTTGGTTTTCTCACAGGCAGAATGGATTTGTACAGGAGCTTTTTTGGTTAACTAACTCTTAGCAGCTATAAAAGGAATTTGTATTTAAGGTTTACCCAGTTTTATCATGCTTACATAACAGTGCTGGTAGTGCAACTGATTTGACATCTATCAAAATCTGTGTGACATGGCAAATCAATATTACACAAATTTGAGAGATTAAGAGTTGTGGATTTTTTAAATTTGCTTAGTGATGTATTTCACATTTCAGATTATCTGTCTGTGTTTAAATGAGCTTATTTATTAAAGTATCTCTCTCATCCTGGAATGCCTGGAAAGTTTATGAAGAATTTGTTGTAAAGGTTAAAAGAAAAGATGTTCAGTAACGGACAGGAGAATGAGAGCTCTTTGGGGAGAGAAATGTGCAGAAATACATCATGTAACAGGACTACCGCCTGTCAGCAAACGTATTCACTTTAGCAGACTTCTTTTACTTTGAAGAAATAAAAAGTAGTATAAAATTTGGAGGAATAACTTTTTTATCTCTAACTCTTGATGACCAAATAGATCTCGTTTTTCATCATTGCTAATATGCTTAGTTGTAATTAACATTTATGGAGAGTTTCTTTGGAAGTAGGTAGTTCCTTCCCATATCAGAAACATCTTTCTGGATAAAGGCTATAGGCTGCAATTATAAAATAGATGGATGCCTTTCCTTGGATGTCTTTGTTTGCATAGAATTTACTTACAAATCTTCGTCAAGGAGGAGATGGGAAAGCTGCATTGAAGTAAACCTTTCTTGAAAAGAAAATACATTTGATGCAAAATCATGCAAACTCTACCATCTAAAATGCCTGAACTTTCTCAAAACTCTTCGCTACTGTCAGTCTCTTGATCCTTAACTTTCTAGTGTATAATTGTTTCTAGTACACTAATGATGCTTGTTTTTTATTTTCATTGTATAAAAAATTTCTTTAGATTTTCTCCAACTTTTATCATAAAATGAACGTAGGACCTTTAATGTTTAATATTAATTAAAATAACTTCAGTTTTGTTCTTTCTGTTCTTTAAAAGGGTATCTGAAGAATTTTTACAAATTTTATCTTGGAAATTAGCTTATTCATTATGTTTAATTTTAGGAAATGGTGCTCTTGCAGAACATTCTGAAAATGTGCATATTTCAGGAGTGTCAACGGGTAAGTCATTTTTCGTAATGTTTAAATTTCATGCATGACTTAAATAGTAAATATTGAAAGCCACCTGGTATCTTATGAAGAGATATTTGGCTATAAAAATTATTACTGCCTTTTGCAGCATGTAATAAGGAATGAAGCAACTGGAACATGGAAAAATTCTCATAAGATAAAATTGATACCCGCATGCTCATGAACAGATTATGCCTTTCTAAGTGGACTGCTTAATTATTTTTCCATACAAACATTGAACTAAGTGAAAAGTTGTTTTAAGTTGAATTGTTATTTTCTTTCCACAGTAAAGTTCTTGTGAAATAAAATTTATTGAAATGTAATTTTGGTCACTGCTACTATAAAAAAATATAAATCCAGTAGTTATGCATTTCACCTGATTAGATTAAAGCAGTAACTGAAACTACTGTACACTTGACTGCACAGTTTTCTTAATGCAAGAAAAAAAGAATTTAGAACTCATGAAACTGAGAAACTGATGAGATGCTGGCAGAATATGGAGTATAAAAGCAGGACACATTGCTCAAAGGTTGCTATATTCTCTTTCAGTAAGTCGGTCTGAGGCCTCTTCAGGGCAGCAGCCATCGTTGGGACTATTCTGTATTAGTGATGTGACTAGTCTATGTCCATTAAGGCATTAGGTGATGCCAGTGTATAGTCTTTGTTCTTCAGATGTTAAGCAGTGTCAGCTAAGCTGCTAGTCCTGTTTTATTATACAGATATTCAAAATATGTGCAAATGGGGAGGAAAACACTTCTCTTCAGTGGGTAGAAGAATATAAGCGTGATTCTTTCAGTAGGGAAGCTGTCACTAATCCCTGGAAATCAAGCTTGATTTTCACACCCTTCTCCTAAAATAGGAGTCAAAATGCAAACTCGTCCTTTCTGACAACAGCTTTGAACATCTCACTGCAGTTATCCTTGCAGTATCGCTTCGAACATTAGATTGCTACTAATGCATGTAGTTAAGGTTTTGCATTAGTGGATGGTCTCTGTTACACTGCATTTCCTTCTTTTTCCCATTTCATTGTTCGCTGCTCAAAGACTGTCAGAAGTCTAATTATAGAAGATCTTTGTTCTTGAGCTACATCATAAAGAATGTTGCTTTTCAACAAAGTAGTAGTAGTCATATTGTCATGGTTTAAGCCCAGCTGGTAACTAAGCCCCACACAGTCGCTTCTTCGCTCCCAGCTTATGGGATAGGGGAGAGAATCAGAAGAGTAAAAGCGAGAAAACGCGTGGGTTTGAGATAAAGATAGTTTAACAGGTAAAGCAAAAGCTGCACACACAAACAAAGCAAAGCATGGAATTCCTTCACCACTTCCCATTGGCAGACAGGTGTTTAGAGCTATCCCCAGGACAGCAGGGCTCCATCAGGGGTAATGGTTACTTGAGAAGACAAATGCCATAACTCCAAATATCCTCCCCTTCTTCTTCCCCCAGCTTTACATGCTGAGCATGATGTCACATGGTGTGGAATATCCCTTTGGTCAGTTAGGGTCAGCTGTCATGTCTGTCCTCTCCCAGCTTCTTGTGCACCCTCAATCTACTTGCTGGTGGAGTGGTGTGAGAAGCAGAAGAGGTCTTGACTCTGTGTAAACACTACTCAGTGGTAATTAAAACACCCCTGAGTTACCAACACTGTTTCCAGCACAAATCCAAAACATAGCCCCATACTAGCTACTGTGAAGAAAATTAACTCTCTCCAAGCCAAAGCCCATCTTCTCCACCTGTTACTGCATGCATACTAGTAATGTCCTGCTCAGGTCAAAGATCTCGTGAAAACTTCCATTTAAAAATAAATTTAATAAAATAAAACAAATATGTATATATTATAAAGATTATATATATCTAAGTAGTTCTGGGGAACCTGTGTTGTAAAATAGCTTTCTAGCTGGGAAAGAATAAATATCATACTTTTTAAGTTTTTGTATGGGAGCTTACAAAAAAGGGAGAGACACTTTTTATATGGGCAGGTAGTGATTGGACGAGGGGGAATAGTTTTAAACTGAAAATGAGGAGATTTAGATTAGATGTTAAGACGAAGAAATACTTTACTCAGCAGGTAGTGAGGTGCTGGAACAGGTTTCCCAGAGAAGTTGTGGATGCCCCATCCCTGGCAGTGTTCAAGGCCAGGTTGGATGGATCCCTGGGCAGCCTGGTCTAGTGGGTGGCATCCATGTCCATGACAGTGTTTGGAACTAGATGATCATTAAGGTCCCTTCCAACTCAAACCATTCTATGATTTATGGCATGCTGTAAATAATAAAAAGAGAATTTTTGACTCTGCTTTCAGTATTTTGGCCAGCATGCTTGAATAGACAGTGCCAAGAAGATGAGAACACAGTGTACTTTCTACACAAGATAACAGCAGCTGGTAGACAGATGTTTAACTACCAAGAAGAAAGATCCAGTGAGAACTTCCCTTTGAAAATTATATTGTAAAAAAAATTGAAAATAATGACCATTAAATATATATAAAAGTAGTTCTGGCAAACCTGTGTTCTAAATATCTTTCTAGTTGGGGAAAAATAAATACTCTCTTAATGTTTCTATATTAATGTAAAGTGAAAATTTTGCACTGAGAATTTTGAGATACTGGGGATGGGGGTGGTCTGTTACTGAAAAGCTGAAGAGAGCATGTAGACAGATCCAGTGACACTTTCCATACAGTTTTCTGTGTTAGGTGTATGGCCTAAGTATAAAAGATGGGGATGGATTTAGGTGATTTTTTTGTTGTTGTTGTTTAAGTTTCTTTGAAACAAGCTCAGTGTTCCAGACGTGTTTTTGAATTTCCAGATCATGTATTTCATCAAGCATACCTGGACAGCTTTATATTTATCAAAACAATTTTAAACAGTTTCTGTAAAACAGAACCAAAGACATTTGGCCTTTAATCTTTCTAAATCCAACTTTAACTTACTGTTGAAACCAAGCAGGCAGTTTTCTTGGACAGTTGCTACTGAGAAGGGATTTGAAATAAAATAATTGTCTTGATGGTAGATCTCCTGTCATGTTGCTGCTGTAATGCTACATGACCAACCTTTCTAAATTATGTTTTAATAGCACAGACCTCTGTGGTCTTTGGTATTTATGCTTCTGCTGTATATTATATCTGCCAAGTTACAGGTATACCTCTAATATATGAGCATGCTTTGTCTGCCAGCAACAGTAATAGAAGGTTGTTTCTTGTATATAAGCTACCACTAGAGAACAAGCATTTATGCTTTTAAAATCTTTTTAAAAATTGAGAAATCATTTCAGGTCTCTGGGTTATGTTGCAGCATAATTGTCACAAGTGCAAAACCAGTGATCCCCATCTCCCCTTCCTCCCCCCATGGCTGGAAAGAACTTATATGCTTCTGAAAATGCTCACAACAATTAAAAAAAAAAAGATGATTCCTTTTTACTAAGTGTGTCTCTATTGCAGAGCAAAGGGCATTTTAAATTAAAGCTTTTCAGCTTGACCTGGAAGGCAAAGATTCCTATGCCGCCACCTTCTGTAGTTCTCCAAATAAGACTTTCAGTGGCTCCTGAGAGTTACAAATGCAATAATTATCCTCCCTATTCATGGTTTAGACTTTATCACAACATTATTCTCTTTTTACTCTAAGCTGTTTTAAACACCTTCAGATCATTTATCCAGCTGCATTCATGTCCTTACCATGTCCAATATAATGCATACCTTATCATCTTGTGGTTCACATTGAAAGCTAATTCTTTTATCTTTTCAACTAATCTTCTGGCATTACTGTGAAGATAAATCCCTAATCTCCCCCTCTCTGCTTTTTGTGAAGTGACTTTTTTCCTTGACATGTTGTTCAGTGTTACTACAGGTACTTTACTTCTCTAGATCTTGCTACAGAATTTTTGCATAGATTTCTTAATTATTTTCTCATTATAACTTGCAGGTTAAATTTGATACTGTAAAGTTTTAATAGGCTCTCTTCTTACTGGTCAACATCCTGTAAGCAGTTTATGACCCTGGTCTGTAATATGGGGTTGTGAAAAAATTTCAGGAAGAAGGGAATAAGGAAAACTGCTGTACGTGTTTTTTAGAAGTTTACAAGAAAATAGATACACACCAGAAAAGCATGTGCACAGCTTATCCTCTCAGCAGTTTTTTTGACCATTATTTTGCACTTTAGTCGGTGAAACATCTTAAGTCCTAATTACAGTATTGCAATCCACTCAACAGAGTTACAGTGAAGTAAGAAACAGTAGCAAATACATTGTTAGTAAAATAAAGACCTACGAAGGAAAGAGTTTAAAGCAGATAAGGGATAGTTGAGCAGAATTGTACCAAAGAATGTAGGGGAATTGAGAGGAGTGTAGGCAGAGACAACATCAATGTAGAAATAGTTGTCCAGGACGGACTTTTTCCCACCCAAAAATCTTACATCCACCAGGATGAGATTTGAAACCATCTTGGGCACACATCACTGTGTGTTTGCATCTCTATGATGCAAACTTCTCAATTTCTTTTGTGCTTCTGCCTCAGTTGACGCAAACTAATTTCTTTTATTTCTGACTCCTGTAATTTTCATTCTTCTGTTTTCTTAAATATTTTTAGTACTTTAAAGAAATTACTCCAAATAGTTTTTCTGGATTTTTTTAAAGTGCCTGTAAACATAACTGACCTGTAAGAGAAATGCCTGCAGGGCCACTAGCACTTGAAATGAAGAGTGAAAATTCTCAACAACTTAGTGCGAAGATGTTTGCCTCACTTTATACATTTCTGTTCTATGCACGGTCAGTTGAATTGTTTTTTCATTCACATACTGTTCTCAATGTTGCTCAGATTCTCCATGTTTACAAGCACGTGAATAAAATGTATGTTACGTTATAAACTCAACAACTTTATAAGAGCTATCCTAGTTAAGCAGATGGTTGAGATTGCTTTTAAAAGGCTTGCTGTTACCTTTATAAAGTAGACTTCCTTTAAAACTGTTTTTAAAAGTTATCACTGATTTTAAAGATATTTCTGAAAAACATTTTTCTCTCAGAATGACAGCACTTCTGAAGTGCAGCTTCTACATAATCAATCTTGACCTTTCTGCACTTTTTAAGCAAATGGGAGATTCTGTTCTCTCCTGAGTTATAAGTAAGAGATTCAGTGCATGAATATGTAGCAAGTATTCAAGTATATTTAGCTTAGCTAACATGAAATTAAGGAAGCTGTAATTTCCTTTTCACGTCCCTTCACTTCTATTTTTTGATTCCTCATTTTGATGTATGGACTCTTCAGTTTGATTATTCTCTCTTCTACAGCAAAAGTACAATATTGTTTGCTCCACTCTGTATCTTAGTGCCTGTGATCATTCTTGCTTCTGCATGCCCTCCGTAGCCTGATTCTCTCTTCCCATACTGGATGCTGCTGGAAATGATCATATTTTGCCCTCAGTTCTTTAATGTTAGCTTTAGTGGAAACAGAGAAAATGCCATCTTAAGTAAAAGAATGTAGAAAATAGAGGGACATGGCTGCTATTACAAACAGTCTAAAAAACTTGAATTTGAGTAAAACTACACGCTTTCAGGGTGCTCTGGAAATACTGCGTTGGTTATACAGGCCTTCTATGCGGAATTTCTTCCATTCAGACTTGTGTGAGAAATAGAAGTTTCTGCTTGTACTAATGGAGGGATTGGATTGAGTAAACTGTAGTTACCAGGGTGCACGCTGCCAGCATAAGAAGTTGCAAAGCTAATTGCATGTTAATTTACAGTTGGTAGCAGTGTGTTTGGAGGTTCCCTTTCAGCAGACACACACTGTACTATGTTTTTATAGGTGAACTTTGTAGAATTGAATGAACATATGTTGAATTAATTGTTTTTATCATCTAGTGTAAGTTTTTTTCTTTGTCAGGCAAATTTAAAACTTCCTCAGAAATTATCAGTGACAAAATTTCGCCAATTTGTGAATATCTAAAACCAGATGGATGTTGTAATAGTATTAATTTCACCTGAAGGCAACTGATTTTAAGCTGAGGACTATTTCAGTAGCAACCGAGTAGCATGTAGAATCACCTGCAAACATCTGCAAGCTTGGCACATTTGTTTTACACATACTTTTACTTTTTTTGTGGTTTTGTTTTATACCTATTAAAAATGCTATTTTAATTGAACATTCAATTGCAAATAACCAGTTTTTCTTTCCAGAACTTCCATTTCTTTTCTGAACAGCTGTAAAGTACATCCAGATTCTTCACTTGCATAGTGTTCCAAAATATCATGGTGTTAGAGCACCACCTATAGGGTTTGCTCAAAATTAAAACAGGGCTGTTTCCAGGGAATAGTTGATTGAATATTCTAATACAATAATATTTTTATGTATTTCGAGACTTTTCCCTCCTTAGACATTATGACAGGTCCTATGTTCTACAGCCAGAGTATGTTAATACTTAACTGTGCAGCTCTAATAAGAGGCATGTGAAAAACTATTTACAGAAATGTTTTCTTACAGCTGTACAAAAAAACCCAGTAAAGTCACTGAGCTTTATATTTGTTTCTAGATTTCTGTACTTAAGCTAATACAGAAAAGGCAGGCATATGCCAGCAGCTTTGTCTTTTAATCCTTCTAAATCTAGTTTTAAAATCTATTTGTTATGTCATATGGAAATATTTTTAAACAGTAATAATAATCTAATAATACAACTTTTTACTGTATTAGATCTAGTCCATAATTTCAGGTCCCCTGCTTATGAAAAATTATCTTAGACTTGATTGTGGAGAAAAGCAAAAAAAAAAAAAAAACAAAAAACCAATTTACAGATTACATTATTACAACTTTTGCACTATTACAGAGGCAGTTCATTCGTTGTCTTTGTTCACTGCATCAGTTCCAATTTATTTTAATCAAACATTCAAAAATTGGAAAATTCTAAAACTTTTTGATCATTAAACAACAATGAAAATTCCTCCTCATTGATACTAGTTCTTGTGTTTAAACTACTATGAATAGTTGCTTGTGCTACCAGTAAACTTCAAGAGCTTAAAAGTTTTAGACTAGCAGTGAAGAAATTGTAAAACAAAAGCATAGAGAGCAATTATTTTGAATGTGTTTTCTGACCTCTGAAACTTCCTCATAATTTTGGGCACTGTAGCAAGAGTATGCTGGCCTTTCTATTTATGTGAAGGTTGTGAATATGACAGGCTGTGAATATATAAGGCTGCTAAGGTGAAACAATGGAACAAAACCACAAAACTAATAAGTACATTACCTGAAATAAAATGAGCAGAGCTGGGAGCACTCCAGTGAAAGGAATAAGCAATTGAGTTAAGGTCAATACGGAAAGAATATAAATGGCTGAGTTGTTTTGGTTGCATAGAATTAGTCCTATAAATACAATTTTTTTTATTCTATTATCAGAAATGTAGTTATGCAAGTACCTCTTAAGAATAATATCCTGTAAACCTAAGTTTTAATATCTTTAAATGACGTATCCTTTTAGCCTTTGAATCATGTGTATGAAGATCATGCCAACAGCTGGAAGTGGGTACTTTAATGATGGCCAGGCACTGCATCATCTTAATACAGGAAATTTCAACTACATGATTATTTTGCTTTAATTCATTTTTCACCTTCTAATGCATTTGTCAGTATAAGGTGTAAATGCATAGTTAAATTGAACTGAGTCTTTGTGAAGGCTAAAAAAATCACTATAGAGTAATTTTTTTAATCTGTAGTACTAACTGACATTAGTAACTTCTATATTTATAATTTCTTAATTAATGGTATTAATAACATTAATAACTTCTGCACTGGCAGTGTTGGAAAATATCTTTTGGCAGACATGTTATGACATGTGTCCATTATGTACTCCTTTAGATATTGTTTTTATTGTTACCTCATCTCACTTGGTGTGATATTTTCTCTGATAAGGGTTGATTGATTTTTGTCCTACTGACATTTTTCAAAATTACATTAATCTAATTGCTTTCAATATATGTGTGTTTTTTAGCTTGTGGAGATATTCCAGAACAAATTCGATCACCAAGTGGGACAATCACAAGTCCAGGGTGGCCCTCTGAGTATCCTGCCCGAATCAACTGTAGCTGGTACATTCATGCAAAGCCAGGAGAGATCATTACTATAAGGTAAAACTCCTGTATTAAGCATGTGGGTTGACGAAGTATTGACTAGACAGACAGTTTTAGCTGCCAGTTTTGTATATACCAGTTTCCTTTTCCTTCCTGTAAATGTAAGATTTCTTTTTTTCTGGTTCCTGCCTTTCCTTTTATCTGAATTGCTTTTACACAGCCATGTAACATTTGTTTTCAATTGGAAAATTGACAACTAGAGAAAGTTTCTATGTACTCATTTATTTGGTTTCTTTTGAATGTATCTGAAATATAAGAATTTTTCGTTAACAATGTGTAGAGGAAATTCTGTAATGCTTTATTGCTATGAAGTCTCATGATGTGCTTAGAAGTGACAGGGTATAAATAGTAAACGAACAGATATGGTTGCATTTTTGTTGTAGGAAGCTCCTCACAGTTTCACATATCTTACAACTTCTCAAAAGAAGTAATGTAAAAGAGTGGTATCATAGGATCAAAGTCTCATCATTTCATTCCCCATTACTGCTACAAGGAAAATCTAGGCTTGTTTTAGCATCAAGATACAAATTAATCTGCATTAACTGTGGATTTACTTCATTTTTTCGATCCCAACCTGCTGACCTAAGCAACAGCCAGTGAAGACATTATGAACTATTGCTTTGACATCAGCTGCTCTTTTAAAGTACTATTTTTTAATTTAAACAATCTTTCTACTAAATATTAAACTGCCGTAAACACAATGTAAAGTAGGTAGAGCTACCAATAATGCTTTCTGAACTTTTTCATACAGTTTGTTTTTCATAAAGCTTTTTTCCCTCACATGTTTTTCTTCCACTCATCTACCTAGCATACATTTCACGGTTCATTTCTGTTTACTGCTGTGTTGTCTCTACTGACCTGTTTTGCCCAGTCTGTTTCCTCGTTATACTTCATTATCATAACAGCATGTCTTGAGATATCTGTAGCCATACCATGAGATTCTATGACATACTGATTGGGTAACTGAGTACTGCAAGTAACCAAGATAATGTAAGATATTAATCTTATCTGAAATGATAGTTTCTAACAATTTAGCTGTATTTATAATGTCATATCATTGGTTGAGTGTAGCATTAGCTGAAGTTTTGATGATGTTTGGGTTAAATAAAACCACTTAGTAGCATATG
Source organism: Bucco capensis (assembly GCA_013396975.1). NCBI lineage: Eukaryota > Metazoa > Chordata > Aves > Piciformes > Bucconidae > Bucco > Bucco capensis. Next base: position 49,158 of record VWZO01016701.1, on the reverse strand, counting down.
AGCATCACTAAATGAGACTCATAAAGACAACGGAACTATTTATTTATGTACGTGAAGGCTTAATGTGATTTTTGTAGCAAAACTGAGCTTCTTTAAGTACTGGGTGCAATATTTTGGTTTACAGAATGGATTCTTGCTGTCTTTATAACATGAAAGTATAATCACCACAAAGTTAAAAGTTCTTATATGGGTAGAGAATCTGCTCTAGTTTACAGCTAATTTCTATTTGTATATGTAACAATTCATCAGTTTGGTTGTTTAATATCCAGTTCAATAGCAGTTTTGACCACTTTGTTTTTGGTTTTTTTTCTCCCTTAGCTTTCAAGATTTTGATGTTGAGGGATCCCGACGATGCAGCTCAGATTGGTTAACAATTGGAAGCTACAAGAATATTGAAGGCTATAGAGCATGCGGCTCCTCCATTCCTTCCCCATACATCTCTACACAGGATCATGTTTTGATTAGATTTCATTCAGATGATAGCATCTCCAGAAAAGGCTTCAGATTAGCCTACTTCGCTGGTATGTTTCAGATGATACCTAGTTCAGTTTTATGGTTTCATTTTCTGTTTTCTGTTTCAAGAACTACTTCCTTCTAGCTGGGTACAGTATATGTATGCATTTCCTGTAGTCCATTCAAGGTTTACTGAAAGTATACATTGTGTAGATCATTTTGATCTCATACACAGCTTGACCATTCAAAGTGGGAGTTAGTGTTCATAGTAATAAGCAGAGTGAGTGATTTGGGTTGGGGAGTTCAGTATTAATACTAAGCAACTTGGGTAAAGTTTTTTTTCTTAACGTAGCTTAAGATTTGAAATTTTTTCATTAGAATAAAGTTAGTTGTTAAAATAAGTGGGAAGACTTCTGAGTAGCATAACTAAGGGAAGAGAAGGAAGAAACAGTGGGGGTTCTTTTTACATTTGCATCATTATTTCCATCTCCAGAAGGTATACTCCTTTTTTAAAAAAACAAACAAACCAAAAAACCCAACAAAACCAAACCACAATTTGAAAACGTAGAACATGATAAATTACTCTAGCCAAGTATAGACATGGCTTTGTATATGGAAAATTTTTCTTGAATAATTCAAGTGTGCAATATAAGCTAGTTACCCATAGAAATAGTTTGAGACTATTTTGTGGGCAATTCTTGCTCTAGTAGCTGTTGCAAAGAGAGAGGAGGAAGACAGTCATAGGTAAAGACTAGCTCCAAAATTTTATGACCTCAAGCGGCATTAGGATTTTATTTAATAACATGATCATAGTTTTCTGTGCCTTGATCATCAAAAATACTTGATTAGTTTCCTATTTGTTTTCGTAATGATTTCATATTCTCTTGCTAGTTCAGTGTACGCCTGTGCTCCACTGTCTGACCTGCTCCAGATTTCTGCCCACTAACTTTTAACTCCCCTCCTCCATAAAGTAATTCTTACCGTCACACACCTATCCACTGCCATCCATCTTCAAAGCTATTCCACCAAAATTCAGCAAACTGAGCCCTAATCTCCTCTACTGTAAGCCATATTTACTCCTATTCTATATTCTGCGCTTTGTGCTACATGGCTTCTACTACCCTGTCAGAGCCTCTTCATTAACCTGAAGTTTTCAGGAAGGTTTATGCCTTTCTATCACCTGTTTTCAAGCCTTCAAAAAGTTCCCTGAACACTTCAGCTCTTCGCAGCTTAGCAAGTCATGACAGAAGTAATGCAGCTTTGAATTGGATGCTGGCTCAGCTTTCAGGGCAGTGTTCTACCTGGGTTTTGCATACTGCTGTCTCACCAAAAGATAATGTGGGGGGAAAAAACTTCTCTGTAGGACCATCTGCATTTGTTGTACACACAGCTGCTCACTCACTCCCGCTCAGTGGGATGGGGGATCCTAGCTGAAACAACACTGTAGATTTTTTTTGTTTGTTTTTGAGGATTGGCCACAGCAGTTTGTTTTATAGCCAGTTTTACAGTCTATACAATGTTCTTTCAGAAATAGCTTGCATTGCAGCTATGCTTCTGTGTTTAACATTATTGGAACTTTGATAAATGAAACCCTGAAAAAATATTCTTGATGTTACAAGTGAGGTAGTAGCCAGTAGACCACATTTTTTTAATTAAAGATGTTTTTTGAAGTTGGTTTCAAGCAAGTATGTATTTACTGCAACTCTTCTCAGTTCCTGTGAAGAGGCAGGACCACTGGAAAGAGGTGAGGACAGAGGTTTCCCTTTGATTGGTGGTAATAGATAATCTTTAACTGTCAGCTTTTCTCTTACCATAGATCCTTTGGTACAAAGTTCAGAACCTTCAAAAACAGGAGAGAAGTCAGACTGCTTTTACAAGAAAGAATTTGAGGAGGCAACTGGTCCTGCAGGACAAAATCTTAATATATTTTGAGTGATAGAGGAAAGAAAGAGTATTTTCCTGACTTAACTTCTAGCACCTTAGAAGCCAGATTTTTCAGTCACTATGTAGGCATTGTTTTCTTGCTTGAGTTAGTTATTTACTGAAAGGAGCTAAGGATGAGACTCATGCTGATGTCCTCACAGAATTTCAGCTTGAAAAAACTTATGTTGAAACTTTCTGAAAATTGTGATGATTTACAGACACTTTAAAGAGTTATTTTGCCATTCTGAACGATCTGGTGCATCAAATAAACGTGACGCAAACTGTAAAGTGGTAAATTGTAAAAAGTTAATATTTTTATAATTTCTTTTTTCTCCTTTCAAGGAAAATCTGATGAACCAAATTGTGATTGTGACCAGTTTCATTGTGCTAATGGGAAGTGCATTCCAGAAAGTTGGAAATGTAATAATATGAATGAATGTGGAGACAACTCAGATGAAGAAATCTGTGCCAAAGCTATTCCTCCAACAACTGCTTCCTTTCAACCTTGTGATAACAATCAGTTCCGGTGTCTTTCTCGCTTCACCAAGCTTTACACTTGCCTTCCAGAATCTTTAAAATGTGATGGTAACATTGATTGCCTTGATCTAGTAGATGAAATAGACTGTGCTGTGCCAACATGTGGCCAGAAGTTAAATTACTTTTATGGTACTTTCAGTTCTCCCAACTATCCTGACTTCTATCCACCTGGAAGCAACTGCACATGGCTGATAGACACTGGTGACCATCGCAAAGTGATTTTGCGTTTCACTGATTTTAAACTTGATGGTACAGGTTATGGAGACTATGTCAAAATATATGATGGATTAGAGGAGAATCCACGGAGGCTGTTGCGTGTGCTAACAGCTTTTGACTCTCATGCTCCTCTCACAGTGGTTTCATCCTCAGGACAGATAAGAGTGCATTTCTGTGCTGACAAAGTGAACGCTGCAAGAGGATTCAATGCCACCTATCAAGTAGATGGCTTCTGTTTGCCCTGGGAAATCCCATGCGGTGGAAACTGGGGTTGCTACACTGAGCAGCAGCGCTGTGATGGCTACTGGCACTGTCCGAACGGGAGGGATGAAACCAACTGCACCATGTGCCAAAAAGATGAGTTTCCCTGCTCTCGAAATGGTGTTTGCTATCCTCGTTCAGATCGCTGCAACTACCAGAATCATTGTCCTAATGGTTCAGATGAAAAAAATTGTTTCTTCTGTCAGCCAGGAAATTTTCATTGTAAAAATAACCGCTGTGTGTTTGAGAGCTGGGTTTGTGATTCTCAAGATGACTGTGGTGATGGCAGTGATGAAGAGAATTGCCCAGTCATTGTGCCTACTAGAGTAATAACTGCAGCTGTCATTGGGAGTCTTATTTGTGGATTGCTGCTTGTCATTGCACTGGGATGTACTTGCAAATTGTACTCACTCAGGATGTTTGAGCGAAGGTGAGTAGAACATGGCCATGAGAACTTAAATTTTTGAAGTATTTTCATATCTTTTATTGTTAACTTGAAGCATTTTTATTGACATTCAATTACTGTTGCATGTGATTTCTAAAGGCGTTTTCCTTCTATTTCTTCTTTGACTGTGAAAAGAGGTTAATTAGAAGGGAAGAGGTGTATTCTGATCACTTAACTATGAGAGTTAAGCTTTCAGATGTTGCTAGAAAGAAAGTGTGGAAAAGCTGTGTTTCTGCAATGAAATAGCTCAGTTCTGTATTTTAGGGGATTTTGTTTGTTTGGGGGTTTTTTGGTAATTTATTGTAGGGTTGATTTTGTTCTTGTCTCATCTTGACAGGCCAATAGGAATGGCTGCAAGGACTTTTTGTATATTCTTTGTCAAATGAATTTCAATTAAGAAAACTTCATCTCCTCAAATTTATTATTTCAGATTAATAGTTCCTTGCAGTTTTAAATATGTACATACATCATACTCGTATGTATTACAAAATTTCTTTTCTCTTTGAAAGATCGTTTGAAACTCATTTGTCAAGGGTTGAAGCTGAACTATTAAGAAGGGAAGCTCCTCCATCCTATGGACAGTTAATTGCCCAGGGTTTAATTCCACCAGTTGAAGATTTTCCTGTTTGTTCACCAAATCAGGTAAGATCACAAAATCGCAGGAAAACTACTTAAATTTTAAAGAGACTGAAATAAAAATATTTTAACTTTCATCTACATTTTTTTGTTCTGTAGCATTTCCTTTTCTTCCTTTCAGGGCAATATTGTAAGGATTAGCCATTGGACAGAATGATGATATGGTAGCACTACACAGTTTTCTTTGCAGGCTTTTTTTCTTGTTAATGAATGCCATTAGTGCACACTACAGTGAGTCCATCTTGCCTGAAAAGTAATAGATTAGTAGATCTGGTTTTGTGTTCTGTATTGCTGTTGTCGTATAAATGTTTAATTGAGGAGATAAAAGGTTATTCTGAAGAATATTCTGTATTTTTGCCATGATCTTCATTAAAAGAGTCAAATACGGATCTTGCCCTGTGATTAAACACATTGGTGAGTATTTCAGAATCATGGGCATCTGACAGATCTTCTACCCTAGTATTTGAGAATTGAACTACTCAGCTGTTTTCTTAAAGTTTGAGTAAGAGACTTGTAAGTTAAAGGCATTAATATATTTGTATTACCTTACAATTTGAAAGTTAGACAAGGTTTTAAGCAGAAAAAATCGGGCATCCATTGTTGTATAGCTGAATGACTAGAGAATATATGCTGAATTTGAGAAATACATGGTTTAGAACACATGATTTTAATCAAACGGGAGCATTAAAGAATTTTGAAGCTGGAATTAGCTGAGGATGGCAGAATGGGGGAAAAAAAGTCAAGCTACAGGCCTCAATAGAGGGGATATTTAATTTAGTCTCTGTTCTAGTCAGCTCTGTGGTAGTGGATAAGGAAAGATCACCTCTTGTAAATCCTTTCGGAAGAGTTCCTCTTTAAATCCTAAAGTTTTTGAGGCATGTTTCTATGTACTGTACTCTAAAATCCGCAGTGACTACTTCATCATGTTGGTAAGATTGTGTAACAGATACTGCATACCTGCTGTACTAGGTCTTCACTGGATCTGTGGAAGAACTTCTATGACTTTGCCTATATTTAATGGACCTTGATTTGGGCAGAAACCTACCTTATGTACTTTGTTGCTTTTTTACTCCTCTTTTTCTCCTGTGTGTATTCCCGTTCAATTTTCCTGTTCATAGTGTTTTTTCTAGATGTTTTTCATGCCTGCTTTGTTTTTTAAAATAGCCTATTGCTATATACCCTAGATCCTTAATATTAAAGATGCAACATTTTTCAGTAGTTAAGACTTTAAATTGTGGTTATGTGCTGCTTTGCACAGTACTTGTTCTTTTGTTGGAACAGTGCCAACATACTGTCAACACTTCCTTGTTGCTTGTGTTCTCATTTAGGCTTCAGTCCTGGAAAACCTAAGACTGGCAGTACGATCTCAGCTTGGATTTACCTCGATCAGACTTCCCATTGCTGGCAGATCAAGTAACATTTGGAATCGAATTTTTAATTTTGCAAGGTCGCGTCATTCTGGATCACTGGCATTGGTTTCAGCGGATGGAGATGATGTTGCCAGCCAAAGTACTAATAGAGAGGCTGAAAGAAATAATACTCACAGAAGTCTGTTTTCAGTTGAATCTGATGATACAGACACAGAAAATGAAAGAAGAGACACAGCAGGAGCAGTTGGTGGTGTTGCTGCCACCTTGCCTCAGAAGGTCCCACCTGCAAGAGCAATAGAAGCAACAGTTGGAGCGTGTGGGAGTTCCTCTACTCAGAGCAGCAGTAGCAGTAACGCAGAGAGTGGAAGAGAAGTGGCAAGTGTAGAGCCCCCAAGTACAAGTCCTGCACGTCACCAGCTCAGTAGCGCACTAAGTCGTATGACTCAAGGCTTACGATGGGTACGCTTTACCTTAGGGAGATCAAGCTCAGTGAATCAGAACCAAAGTCCTTTGAGACAGCTCGATAATGGGGTAAGTGGAAGAGAAGAGGATGATGATGTTGAAATGTTAATTCCAGTCTCTGATGTAGCATCAGACTTCGACGTGAATGACTGTTCAAGACCTCTACTTGATCTCAGCTCAGATCAAGGACCAGGGCTTAGACAGCCTTACAGTGCAACACATCACGGTGTAAGGTCGTGCAGTCGAGATGGCCCCTGTGACAGCTGTGGCATCGTGCACACTGCCCAGATACCTGACACTTGCTTAGAAGCAGCAGTGAAAAATGAAACTAGTGACGATGAGGCATTATTACTCTGCTAGGTACGGATTGTTTAGGAAAGACTGTGTACAAGTTGGAGCAATATCTGTCATTGTTTTGTACTTCACAGTTAAAACTAGTTTTTAGTTTAAAAAAAAAATCCAGGACAGCATTATGTTAAATCTTTTTTAGTCTGTGTGGTTGATTAAACATTTCTTATACTGGATTACGTTATGGAACTATTAGAATGAACATTTTAATGGCTATGAATACACAATGTGTGTATCCAGTATAATCTGATTACTCTTTAAAATGAAGTTATCCCAGTTAGTTTCAGATTTAGTTTATCCTGGTACTGTAGTTCAAACCAAAAACAAACATGGCTGCTGAAGACTTATCTGGCTGCCTGTTTAACCCCATATTAACAGGTGAATTTGTACAGAATTACTTTCCTCTAGGAATTGACTCTGTTGTATTATTGCCAACATACTTGTAACTTAATATACTAAATACTGGTAAGGATTGTTAATGTAAAACATGTACTTTTCTTTGAGTTTATACAACACTTTGTCTAAATATTCTTGAATTTCATCATAATGTGAACTTACTTAAAGGGAGGAGAAGCTTTCTCAAGGAGCATTCTTTTCATTTCAGAAGTACAAAATGCAATGATTTGCGAAACTTAGATATAATATATAAGCTGATGGCAAAAGCTCTTATTAGCACTGACTTTCCTAAACTGCAATCTAATATGGTACAGCCAAATAGTATGTAAAATCCCCAGTTATTAGTCTTTTCGATTTGAAGTAAAAAGGGGCCGAAGATATTACAATGTGTTAGTTTTTTTAAATATCCAATATGTACAAATACACTACAGAATAAGTTCCAACTGGTAATAGATCTTTCCCTAATACTGTAGGGTATAAAGCTTGTTTGGACTCAAGGGATTTGCACTAAAATCATATTAAGGTCTCTAATGAGCTTAGTGCACAAGCACTATCACTTTAAGTACTATTATTGTCTAATATTGCAATGGCTATATACTTCCATGGCTCTTTTCTTGGGGTGTTGCATTTTTGTTGCAATTGAATTTGCTTTATTAATTCCCTATTTATTCGTTGTATTTAAAAACTGGTTTACTTGGTTGCAGACTGGTGGTTAAAAAAATGAAAAGAAATCCCTTTTAGCGTACTTTTATGGTATTACATAATGGAGCAAAACAGATCAGTGGGGGGAAAAGCTCAGAACTTTCAATTTTGTGATAAGGAGGTTAATGTGTGGCTACTAGCGTGACAAGAAGAATCTACACCTTTTAAAAACAAATGTCAACTACTGTTTTATTTATTCTTTGCCAGTCTGTTTTTAGTAGGCTTAAAGATCCAATATGAAATGTATTTGTGTGTGACTGTATGCTATTTATTAAATTTTAAATACTTTGTTGAATGTCATTTTAAAGCATGTTTAAAGTCTTGTGCATTTCTGTCGTGTTACGCTGTCGGGCAGAACTGACTAAAATGTTTTAATATGTATCAAAATTAAATTGAATTTTTGTTATGTTTTTGAGGTACTTTTAAAGATAAATCCAAGGTCTGTCTGGCTTTTTATTTTACTTTTTTCAAATCCTCATCTCTGAAGTACGAATCACATGCAGAAGAAACAAATAATTGAATGGATTCCAAAGTGTATATATCTTCTCCCTCTTCTCTTCATTCACAGACACTGGGATGAGAAAGATGAACAATTTTACTATCTGGTTGATTTCATTCATGAGAGTTAGCAGGTAAATTCTGAACACACTTGTGTAGATTTGTGCTTTTGAGGAACCTTATGTGCAATACAATTGTAAAAGATTTTATTACAATGACCCATGTGGATTCAAGTTTCACATCACACTGGTACCAGATGAGGTACAGATTGGCCCATAATTACACATACCCGAGTAAGTCATCAATGGCCATTTTTATTCACATTGAATAATATCTAAATCTGTGGGTAATCTTTAGTCTGATTTCAGTGGCATTGCTTATAAAGCAGGCAACTTTGCAATATGAACATGGTATCACACTCTGAAATATATGTGAACAGTATGTCCTGGTATAAAATACTGGGTTTTTAAACCTTCCTTACTAATTGTCATTAGAAAGTGGTTATGGAAGTGTTTGTCCCAAAGGCAGATACCTTTTGAAAAAGAGTCTTCACAGAATACCTTTGGTGTTAAACGCACACACAGAGATCAAAATTTGTTCCACTAGATGACCCAAATAGCATGTACCTATGGACTCCATACTGCAGTTGTAAAAAGAACACATTTGATTTGTTTTAAAAGAGAAATGCTACACATTTAACTGAGAAGTTGGATTTGATTGAGAATTGGAAAATTGTAAATAAAATTCATATTTGTATGAGGCTAATTTGGTGCAGTGATTTTTTTTTTTTGTAGTGATTTTAACTGTGGTGATCATTTTTTCTTTTGATTAATGTATTAGTGATTGGGTTTTGTTGGGGTTTTTTTGTTTGGCTTGTTTTTCTGAGACTTCTGTTAAGTTGTATTACTTTTTATTCAGGAGAGTTTGTATTAGTGTGTTTTAAATGATTCTTGATTTATCTATGCTACAGTGCTAGGGCATTCTAAACAAAAATCAGAATGACTCACTGTGGAATTATCTTATTTTCTGCAATAAATCACTTTCATTTGAAAGCTTTGAAGAATGGAGATTATTGTGAGATGACTTTTCTCCTCATGTAAAGTTTTCTAAGCATGGAAGGAGTTTTGTCATTGGTCCTTTTCACATATCTCACTTTTCTTGTCATTTGATTCGCCTTGAGACATTAAGGGAGCTGACTGAGTTTCTGATGCTGCAAGGGCTTGATTTGTTTCCAAACTAAAATCCATTTTCAGTACAAGATTGGCAAGTATTGCTGATAACTCTTCTTTCAAAAATCCCCAGAAAGCATGCTGGAATTACACTCTCTTTTGTTCCACTTTTTATCCAAATTCCATTGCAAGAATTTGTGGCAAAGCTTGATCCAGTCTAAGGAAATGACAGTTCAAGTTTGGGACACAAATAGTATTTCAGTGAGGCTTCACATTGTGTATTCACCACAGATTAATCATGGCTTTTTCTGATGGGATGAGTGTTTGCTTCCTTTCTGAAAAGCGTTTAGTGGCCTGTTTCATTTTCTTGCAGCTACTCACCTGCTGCAGTTGTCCTGAGGAAGTACTGCGTGTTTCCTGTACATCTTCAACAGCTTTAATCTTCACGTTGCTATAATGAGGCTTTTTGTGGGATGTGTTTTATTGGTTCGTGGGAGTTTTTTGGCTATATCTCTTTTCGTCCTCATCTGTGGGTTTCTGAAAATAAACAGTTGGTAGCTGAACTCCTCCAGGACATCAGATACAATTCAGTTGCCCAAAACTGGTTATGTTCTGAAAGGACAAGGAAGAAGCCTGTCTTGTCCATTTGCTAAGTCTCTGAAGTATGGAGAGGTAAGCAGAACAATCATTAAAACTTTCCCTTCTATCCTCTTTTGGGATTTGACTACTGTAGTTAGCTTTTCCTTATCAATGTAAATTGAAGTACGTAATTATTGGGCTTGAGTTTTCTAGCAAAACATTCCTTTCATGTCAATATATTTGTCTAGTTGAGGCTTCTATTCACATCCTGTGGTATGTGAATACCATACTATGGTAGTATGTAGCAGTCACAAAATTGAAATACCATCTAACAGTTCATGTAGACAACATGTAGCTCTATAAGCAGTCTAGGTTAGTGTCCAGAAGTCCAGATACATGACGTCTGTACCTCTTCTGTTACCCAGTGATGTAGTCACTCCATCATAGAAGGCTACTAGGTTGGTCAGGTAGGACTTACCCTTGGTGAAGCCATGCTGGCTGTCTCAAATCACATGCCTTAGCATAGTTTCTAGGAGGACCTGTTCCATAATCTTGCCAGGCATGAAGGTGAGATAGAAAGGTTTGTAGTTCCCAGGGTTTCCTTTTATCCCTTTGTCCAGGCAAAGTCTGGAGCAGAAAGGGTCCAAAGCCAACACTGCTACCTGCCTGTGTGCTGGCTTGCTGCACTTGCTGGGCATTGGGCCTCCACTGGTAGGTGGAGCTGCCAAGGGCAAAGGGGTCAATGCCTCTGATGTCTGTTTAAAGAGCACTGTGTGGTGTGTGTAGGGGCAGTTGGAGAACACTGCTGCTCTGGCAGAAGGGTGGGCAGTGAAATACTCTAAGGCAAGAACAATATTCTGAGCTGAGGCCTCATTCTCACCTTCTAGGCTCTCATGTCACACCAAAAACTGGCTCAGAAGAGGCTTTTGATTAAGGGGGGAAAAGTAGTGAATGACGACTGCTCAGTGGTGGCTGATGTGTATGTGGAAGATGGAGTGGTGCAGCAAGTGGGACCAAACCTAAACCCTGAGCCACCAACTGGACTCGTTGTGCTAGATGCGACCAACAAGCTGGTGATCCCTGGGGGCATCGATACTCATACACACATGCAGTTCCCTTTTATGGGGAGCAGGTCAAAAGATGACTTCTATACAGGAACAAAGGTGGGTGTACGTGTGTGTGTGTTTGTACATATCCGAGGTTTTTCAGAACATAGTATCTGCTGTTTATTCAATATTACTTGTAAAAGAGAATAGAGAGTCAAATAAAGCACAGGGAGTTGTTAGTGTCCCTTGGCTGACACATTGTAATAAGCAGTTGGGTTAGTCTGAGGTCTACCTTCAACCTGTGTGTTATTTGGGTTCCTTCGGAGACTTTTCTGGCTGCAGATGGCAAATGCTAGACACAGTAATTTTACCTGGTGGTTGCCATGCAGGCTACAGCTTGCACAGGTACATTCAGCAAGCTTCATAATTTTCTGAGCAAAGGTTAACTAAAGCAACAGTTTAACTCCCCACTGCCTTTAGAGCATTTCTGTGGTAATCTGATCTTTCTTCTTTGTCACCATTGGAGAATTCAAGCTAAAAGTTAATTTGCTTCTTTGAAATTGTTGAAATAAGTTAAATTTAACTCCTTTTAACAAATAGTGTGGTGCAGTAACCACACAACTCTTAAGAACCTTTAGAGTTTGCTCTTTTGCTCAGATTAACCCTTTTTGTTAACAGGAAGTTTCATTTCTTGCTTGTCACACCATGTTATGAGTGTGAGTTAGATTGTCTGAGTGGCATAATTGTACATTTCCATACTCTAACAAAGATTTGGGAATTTTTTTCATGTCAAGATCAGAGTACGGCAGGGAGGACTACAAATGACCTGTATGCTATCCTTAAATTACTGGCATATTTCTTTTAAAAACAATATTGTTTTAAACTCATTATAGATCTTCTGGTGTTGCTGCTGTTATTTGAATGGAAATAATTTACACCAGATAGTTTTAAGCACTAAAATTGTTCTTTGAGTACAGAAGTTGGAGTTGCTCAGTATAATAGTAATTATAATTTGTAATTATTCTTTAAAACTTTGTCAAAAAACTATTTTGCCCATCACAGCAGAACTTTCCTGACATTACAAAAAGGCTCTACATCAAACATAGCTTCGCTCTCCAAGTTGATCATGAGCTGTAAAAGGAAAGCCACAGCAATGAGTTTCCGCCTCTAGAAGTGATAGCTGGACAGGGATTATACATTTGATCATGGGAATTTATTTTCCTAAACCCTCTTCGGTAGCTATCTGATAGAAATGAGGGAATCTATTATTATATGGGCCTAAGAATGCTATCTTTTTCAGATGTCCACAAACAAGAAAATATTTTGGAAAAAAAAAAATCACAGTTACTGAAATTGCTTCCACAAGCAGTTTTTGGTCTTCACACTGCTCTTTGTGATAAATGAAACAACAACAAAAAAAAAAAATCAAGTCCACTACGTCTGTTCTGCTTGTCTACAGATGTCACAAACTGTTTCCAGGCTGAATGAAGTGCAGAATTTGATTCCTGGAATACTCAGTTTACATGATTTAAAGTACACAAATATAATATATATTAAATGTTTTGTCATTTTCTGCAACAATCCCTTATTTCTCTGTGAAGACCATTTTTGTGAACTAATTATCAAAAATGTATTTAGAAATCTGACATTGCTAGAGAAGTCAAACAAATGTGACCTGAAGCCTGGTGATGATTTTGTTTGGCAGGAGAAAACATGTAAAAGAAACAACAGTGACTGTAGCTTTCTCTTAAGATGCCTTCTTAGCATCTAAGGGATCTCATTCTTAAAATGCCTCCATTGACTTAAACATTGACTTAAACAAGAGCCAAATATGCAGACTAACTCGGATACAAGTGCCTACACCACAAAATCCCAAAGTAAGGAAGATAACTAGCAAATAATACATTTTTGAGGCTTTTGAATACCTTTGTGAGGCACTGCACAGAGAAGCTGCAAAACAGAGACTGTGTACACAAAACAGGATGTCTAGATAGTCACTTTGCTGCCTAAAAGACTTTAGATCCAGCCTAGCAATTGGATGTTGAAAAGTTAGATATTGTGGACCTTCTTAACCCAGGTAAAAGTGTGTCTGGTGTTTACTGAAGGTAATCAAATGACAAATATTCTGGCAAAAGAATTGGGGAAACAAAGCTGTGTTCCAACTACTACAAAATATGCCGCAATGCTAAGCTAAGATTTACCTATTCACTTGAATAAATAAAAGCACACAATACCTCTCTTTACAGTGAGAGGAGAAAAAAAAGATGTTAGGGAAAAAGACAGACTGAGTCCAGTTGTGGAAACTGTTACTTTTGTTTGTTTGTTTCTTGAAGTCTGTAAATATTCTTTGTTTAACAAATAAGCTAATCTGTCTTGTTAAAAAAGAATTGGGAGTCTGAAAAACTTTTCTTGGAGAAAATGTTTTGTTGAATTCATCACAGATTCTCAAGTGTTTACATCAGTCTGCAAACATCTATTTTTTTCAAATATATTAATGTATTTACTATTTTGCTTCTGATTGTTAAGTGAAGGGACTGTTTGATTTAGAAATAGGAAGATGAATACACCATGAATTTGAATTGTGTATATTTTGATCTGACTTGGTTGTACCTATTGTGCAAAGGGATGTTTTTCAGAGCAATAGAGAGAATTTCTCTGGCTAATTTGGAAGATTGCAACAATTATAGCACAGGAATTTCTATATTGGATCAACTTTGTTAGTTGAGGAGCTGGTTTCTGGGAGGGAGTAACAATGATCCTTCAAAGGAAAAAAAAGTAATAATTCTATGACAGAGAGTGAAAATGATTAGTTAACCTGCATAGTAGGTATTGCTTTTTATTATTATTATTATTAAATGATACTCTGTCAAGTAATAAAAACAATTTTAAACCACTTTAAAAATCCTTTTGCTGTTAGACAGGAGTTTGGGAATTTTCACACTGCATTTTCAAACTGAATCTCCTGTTGTTTTTTTGTTGTGGATCTGTCCCTTAATACTTTCCTCTCACATAGGCTTGGTTTTTGCAACTACATAGACTCTGAGGAAGCATTTCTTAAGCTTGCTATGTTTTTCTGGTGCTCTTCCTTCTCCATGATCCCATCTGCTTAAGGAAACCCACTGATGCATGAATGCATCTCCAAATATTTAATAGGATTTTGTATATGCGTGGAAAATTTCTTCAGTCTGAGAATATTCCTCTCATTCTCCAGAATAGCCATTTGAGAATATCCTTGTCAAAGGAGGTAAAATTAATCTCCACGATAATTTTGCAAGTTCAGACTTTGCTCAGGGAAACTCTTTGGTTGCCTTTGGCCTTTCAGTGTATCAGGATTAATTGCTGTACAAGGAATTGGAAAGAGTGGGAGGAATTTGTTAAATATTAACTTATACTTTCAGGCTGCTATAGCAGGAGGAACCACTATGATCATCGACTTTGCCATCCCTCAGAAAGGCTGTTCGCTTATTGAAGCCTTTGACACATGGAAAAGCTGGGCAGACCCTAAAGTCTGTTGTGATTATGCACTGCATGTGGCAGTTACATGGTGGAGCAACAAGGTAAACCCAACATCTGATTTTCTGTTCCTTGAATTGGCGCTTCATCTGCTTGTCATTAGTTCTCATATGCTAAATATAGCTTGCTGGCAGTGTAATAGTACTTCTGTGAGTAAAAACTACATTTGAAATTGGCCACGTTAGGTTTAGATCATCTAAAGCATTTATAGAAGTGCAATTTAACAGAGTTAGATGACGAGGTTCAGTCTTATTACTTACTGCACAAAGGAAATAAGCAAGGAAAAATGAGTCAAAATCTATTTGGAATGATTTATACAGAGCTCAGAGATGTGAAATGGTTAAGGAGACCCTTCCATTGAGTCACAAGGTTCAGAACAGACCTTGTTGCTTTCTAAACTCCTCAGAAGAGTCTACGTGTGGTGAGATCCATTCTTAGTCCCAGACTTGGTCAGTGACTTAAGGCTAAGGGATTATATGTGCTTATGTCTAAGGGTTTATATGGGTTTATGTTTAAGGGATTGTATGTGTTAACTCAATTCTTTATATATTTTAGGTAGATTTTCAGTTTCAGCACCTTCAGTCCGACCTCCCATTCTATCCAATGGTAGTTCACTGCTAAGTTTTAATCCTAGGTTTCTCAAGCAGACTCTCAGGCATCAGATTTTATAAAAAATAAGTAAGTTCTATAAAGTGATACAGTAACAGGGTCAGCTTGCACAGAGAGTTCTGCAAAGGGGTTCTATGAAAAAGAAAGGAGGAAAGGAAGAACAGAGAAATCCCTGGCAATCATACCCTTACAGACTATTCACCTGTTCCTCACATGGCAGTTTGGTCCAATAGTGTTATTTGGATCTGGGGTTCTCTTGTTCCTCATTGGGTTGAAAAAATGTTCCTGGTCTGACATCTTCTGACTTCTTGTTGAATTACTCCGCTGTCTTCAGACAGGTTGCTATCTTGTCTAGTGGCAGCTGCTGTTGATGGCTGTAGCCTTGAAGCCTCCTTATCTTCTAATTTATATGGGTTCTGGAGGCCCTGTTTTGTCTAAGTAGGTACACGTTCAGTAAATATGAGAGGAAATTTACAGCTTGCAGTCCAAGGCATCAGCAAATCTAGCTACTCGTCCTAAGTAAGTAAAGCTCAGCAAACAGGATAATAAATCACAAAACATTATCACTCTAAGTGATATATTCTATTTAAAATAACTAATATCTCTTAACATTGAAAGATGTCCCTGCTCAAGGGGAGAGTTGCCTACTGTGCAGTCCAGTTGCTGTCCAGGGAGAATTCAAATTGGGTTTATCCACTAATCTGTCACTGATAAAAGATCTCATTGCTGGAGATCACTGTTGTGCAGCTACACTGCCTAGCAGGGTGAGCTCAAAGAAGACTCATATAGGCCATCATATCATATTTATGGGATAAAGTGGTTAGCTCGTAGTCAAATTGCATACAATAGGGAAGGTATGCATGAGACTTCTTGTATTCATAAGTTTCTTTGGTCACTCTGCTCCTTTGTGGGTTTCCTAGAGAACTTCTTGGCCCACCAGCTATGGCTTAGGTCTTTATCCCCTTTTGAGCCTGTTCTAAACAACTGCTGGTTTGGTTAAGGCAGGTTCAATGCATCTGTCATGACACCCTTCTAAAAGTACATACATTTGAAGAAACAAAGTCTGCAGATCACTTATATCTCTGGATAATACTGGACAGAGGGAGCAAGAGGTATTTGCATGAATTTTCCCTTTTCTTATTTGAATACTTGATATTCTATGCTCCTATTGAGTCTTTTTTTTTTTTTTAATAGGGTTATACTTGAAAAAATATGTTATTGGGGAAGAGTTCTATTCCTGGGTGAATGCAGTAATATCTCCTTAAAGTAAAGCAGGACTAGAGCCAATAATTACTTGAGTGTGATATTATCTAAGAAACCTTTTGGGGGATTTACATATGGGAGAATTGTCCTTGTCGTGTGAATGTTTGCTGATAGGCTGCAAGTTTACTGAATAAATTAACTTCTCAGGTGCTTGACACCTATCTGAACCTAACCTATTTTGAAAATTCCTAATTGTCTTTCAGGTGAAGGAAGAAATGAAGAGTCTTGTTCAAAACAAAGGTGTTAACTCCTTCAAGATGTTTATGGCCTATAAAGATATATACATGGTCAATGATGAGGAGTTATATGCAGCCTTTTCCTGCTGTAAGGAACTTGGAGCAGTTGCTCAAGTTCATGCAGAGAATGGGGAGCTAATTGCACAGGTAAGCATTTGACACTTTGTCCATTGAAGTCAGGAGTATAAATGGTCCTGTTTCCTAAGCACTTCAATAGATGTGTTAGTACTGTCATTATATCACAGGGAATGCCTTTTCTACCCTGTTTTACTTCCAGGGGACTGAAGACAAATATTTTAGCATATTACAAGCATCCTTTTGGATCTTGGACAAGAAATTGTAACCTGGAATCCTGGGTTCAGGGTAGACAGGAGGGAAATGATCCCGTTACAATGACAGTTATACTTGCAGTATTATGCAATATAATATGTATATTTGACTGGCAAAGAAAGTAACTGACTATCAAAGAAAGAGCCTGACTGTCAGCCAAGACAAAGGGAGAACACTTGACCAAGTATATAGGTGTCAGGTGTGTGATGCCTAACCCAATGTCTCTCCAAACATACTTGACTCCTCTAACAGGAACGAATTCAGAAGTACAGAGAAAGTCTCATTGACTGGGCAAAAAATCTCGAAGGCCCTCTATGCATGGTTAGCCTCACTTCATACTTGCTACTGCCATCTTAGTTCTGTGTGGAGGCACTGGGAGCATAACTACACTTTCTTCAGCTATTCTAGTCAATAGTGCTTTGACTCTGCCTCAGGTCCCCTAACAGAAATGAATGTATTGCAAAGTAACCTCAAATCAGCAAAACAAAAATTCCTGAAAGACACCAGGGACAAAACCTTATGCCTCTTAAAACCTTGAAGCCTTATTCAGAGGTGTGTATCTTTGTGTTTAGTAAGGATCTTTATTTATTTTTTTTTTCCATTGAGGGGCTAGTACTATCATCTCAGTTACTGGCTGTGATCATTTAAGAGTACATATTGAGAGAGGAGTAGGATTTTCAAAAATGGTGGTTTATCCCTGCAAGCCAGTGGATTGTGTTCTCTGAACTCACTTAGGTATTCTGAGACCTGCGTTTACTGCGACACATAGTGGATTTCAGATAACTCAACAATAACTTCTCTTGAAAAAATCATGACTGCTTTGGGATTTTTTCTCAAACTAGCTGCAGTGGCTAAGATACAGTTGGCTGGCAGCATGTTCACAATACTATGGTTCCTCTTTAACTGACTCTTACATGTTTCTGTGTGGCATTCAGGGTGCAAAGAAGATGCTGGCAATGGGAATAACTGGCCCTGAGGGGCATGAGATGTGTCGTCCTGAAGAAGTGGAAGCTGAAGCTACACAAAGAGCAATTACCATAGCAAATGCTGTAAACTGCCCCCTTTATGTAGTCCACGTAATGAGTAAATCTGCAGCAAGGGTGATAAGTAATGCACGAAGAGAAGGTAAATTCTGAATTCTTTTATGCTTGAGCAGTGGCATTGGAGGAAGGCTCATGGCAAACCAAACATAGGATCAGTGTTCCACTTATCATGGGCACCATAACCCTCAGAATATGGGTGCATTTCTTGGAGAGGATGTCTAAACCATGTGTGTGTATGTGTGTGTTTTGGGGTCCAGCGTGGACGAACAGCAACTGGGATTGAGACTTCCACTTCTCTCCAGAGCTTTTTTTTTCTTCCTGTACCTCCAATGTCAAAATGATGGCCAGGATAGTGTTATTGCATTAAAAATTACATTACCTGTCCAAGGCAATATAGGCTCTGCTATTATCCTTCCTTGAATTATAGTCTGTAAGTCTTTACCAGCTATTTAGACAAGAAATTCTACAACAGGTCCCACTGTGTTAAAGAGAGTGTCATGATATGACTAGGACTCCTATTCATTGGGCACTCTTGTGGGTTAGGCCCAGCTGGCAAAAAAGCACCACACAGCTGCTCACTCACTCCTTGTGCCCAGTGGGATAGGGAAAAGAAAATATAACCAAAGACTCCAGGGTTGAGATAAGAACAAGGAGTGCTCACTCATTGATTATGGTCATGGACAAAACACAGACTTGACTTGGGGAAAAAACATTAGTTGAATTTGTTACCAGTCAAACCAGAGTAGGATAATGAAAAATAGAACCATATCTTAAAACCATGCTCCCCTGTAGCCCTCCCTTCCTCCTCATCTCAGCTCTGTTCCCAATTTATCTACCTCCTTCTGAGCAGTGTGGGGGGACAGGGAAAGGGGGTTACAGTCAGTTCATCACATGTCATCTCTGCTGCTCTTTATACTCTACCCCTGCTCCTCATGAGGTGACGTTATAGGGGTGAATATATGGGTGGGAGGAGCAGGAGAGAAGGTTGTGATTTGGAGAGCCTAAAACATACCTCAGTTTCCTTATTTTTTTACTTTAGGTAATGCTTACACAGAGGATGTAAACTATTAGTATCACAAAGCAGAGTATGAGACCTTGATGTAAGTGCAATCAAAATGTGTGCTAATGTAGGTGGATATGTTTATGTGGAATATATATTGATTATGACTTCTAATAAGACTTATCAGTAATTCAAGTTTATAGAAGAATCTACCAGAATATTTTTTACTAGCGCACCTTTTGGTATTGTGCTATATTGAATTCGTCCACTAGGTGGCAGTGCTGCTGGTAATGTGGATTATATCTGTCAGTGTACAGTCGTTTGTATGTTCATAGATGTGATGTCAACATTCACTACAAGAAGCTGTGTAACAACAGTTAAAATATCCAGATTAAAGATGAAACACTGAGTGGGAACATAAAACAGCTAATATAGGAGGTGGTGTTCTATAACACTATTCATGTAAAAAATTCTACACTGATAGTAAATGATGTAAGATTGTTAGGCATGTGTTGCCAGTGCCAACTTGATAACAAACTTGATAAAAATATATGCTATGTTGGATGTGTAAAAAGAAGAAATTGGTATTACTTATGCTTATTGTGGTGTAAATTGGATTTTATATCTTGGAGTGGTCGCAAGCAGAATCATCAATGCTTCCATTTGTGTAACATTCCTCCATAATTAATTTCTATTTGCATGGAAGTATACTGTTTAGGAAACAGAATTCTGGGCTTGATTAAGAAATCTTGAAAGATAGCTAGTGTACCACAAAGTTACAAGAATTATAGCTTTAATATGACTGATCTGTGTAAATTCTGGCAAATAGAAATTCACTGTTGTTAGTTTCAGTAAAGATTATTTTTTTACTCTTCAGTTAAAAGTGGTAATAAAAACCAAAGAGATCCAGACAAAAAATTCTCGAAGTATTGTACGAATAACATACATAAACCCCAAATATTTTATTGAGAGATATTCAACTTGGGCAGGTTAAAATCTAGATTCCCCTGACTCCTGCAGCAGCTCTAAATTAGGAAAACATTAATCTGACTCAAGCTTTACCTTTTCATTCACTGAGTGGTCATATCACTTCCATGGATGGCCTCATATTCAGGGCTTTCAGTTTTGAAAACGAGACCAAAAAAACCAATAAATAACTGCTTATGTCATGATTTCAAGTCCAAAAAATGATGGTGGTCTGGTCTCCCTCTGAGCCCAACTGTAAATCAGTAGGTAAGAACTGGGAGCTTAAAATGCTCCCAGTCACTTCCAAGTCAAAGCATCAATATAAGACAAGCATGTTCAGCATGTCAGAGCATGCTGAGGTGGTTAAAGCAAATTAATAATGCTAACAGGGACTCTTTAGGTCGTGGAAGAAGTTATCCTATGTCAGTCATACTTAGAGTAAATGTACAGTACAGTAATGTCAGAGCAGGTCTTGTAGAAATAACTGTAGAACTATGGGGTTTAAATTGTATGACGCCTTTTTGCAAGTCTAGCACAGAAGGTTTAAGGAATGGCAGTACTGTGGTGGAAAACATTGTGAAAAACATTGAGCTTCTTAGTAGCAGTCCTCAGCTGCTAGGGTAGCAGTTATAATCCAGTAGCTCACTGCACCAGTATCTAATGTACAGAGAGAAATCTGCAAAGGTTTGCTTTGTTGTTTTTCAACAGTACTGTGAAGGTATGACTTACATGCAGAAAGCCAAAGAAAGGTTCACCGTGTTATATCACCAAGCTATTACACTTGCTGATCCCTGACTGGAGTAAAGCGATAGTTCTAACAAAGATTGTACCTGGAGTGAAACTGGGGATCTGCACCAATGTACCTGCTGTCTGTAGGGAGCAGGGGAGGGAGCAGATGCTGCCTTGAACCAGCACCAAATAGCCTGTGAAAGGGTGTGTGAGTTGTCAGGTCACTGGTTCTTCAGTGACCATCACAGTCAGGAGCATTACAGCCTGTCACCTACAGAGCTGTGAAGTGGCTGGACCACCTTCTCAGGGAGTGAAACATCTTGTTTCATCTCCTGTCTTGTTCTGGTGAGTTTCAAATCTGTATTTCCTAGGAGAGAAAAAAAAAGTTAAAATACATAAGGTCTATCCAAAGACTACCACCTGGTCTGGGTTGTGATGTTCTTTTCTGAGGGATCTAGAATACTGTGCAGCAAAGAATTAAAAAATAAAATTTGGGAGATAACTTTTAATGTTAAATTATTTCTAGTTTTTGATTTTGGGGGGGCTTTTTACACTCTTTAAATTTATGTCTGATAAACATATTGTTCTTCCTGGTACAATTATAGGCTGACAATTAAAAGCACCACCTCACAGTCTGTATGATATATATATCAACTTGCACTGCTACTTAGTGATGTCAGAGGACCAAACAGGTGTTACCAAGAAATATATGGATCTTGAACACAGTTAGTGCAACTAAGGACTGTGTTCCTGTTCAAATCTCAATCACATGACTGGTAAACAATGTGTAAACCCATTATAATATCTCTGTCAAAAATTTAATTAAAAAACTTGCCCAAGCAATATTCTTATGAGGAAATATATTGGGAGATAACTAGCAGAATAGTTAAAACAGAGATTCTGTGTTATAACTTAGTTTATAATTTCCTTCCATATGTTAGTTTTTAATTTGAAATACTCATTCAAATTTAAATCCATTGCCACCAAAAAGATCTGGAGTGGAGAAAATACAAGATACCTATTTGTATGTTGTTTGATGATGATAATATTGCTTTACATTTTTCAGGAAAGGTGGTTTATGGGGAGCCTATTGCTGCTAGTCTTGGCACTGATGGCACCAACTACTGGAATAAAGACTGGGCTCATGCTGCAGCATATGTCATGGGACCTCCACTGAGACCAGATCCATCTACTCCTGCTTTCCTCATGAACTTACTGGCCAAGTAAGCAGATGAACAGAGACAGCTGATGCCCAAATACACAGCAAATTCTGGAGTATATAATACTAGGCTGATGCCCTGAATATTTTCTAAGTACAGAATATTACATTATCAGGAAGGAGAGATGGAAGGTGAAACAATAAATGAAAACTTTTTTTTTTTACAAAAATTAGAAAGTGTTCAGATTATTGTTCCTCTGAACTCTTGTGGCCTTCTGTCCTCATTTGGTTTTAATGGGACACAGTAAGGCTGTAAGTCAGGGGGAAATATGTGAAAAACAGGGTCACAGCTAGGGATTCTGGGGTTTGTTGTCAGCTGACTTTTTCACTTGAAGTTTGGATGCTGCATAAAAACTAAGCCTGCAGACTTCTGAAAGTAGATACAAGTTGTCCTTCATAACATCTCCTTTGGAAGGAAGTAGGAGCAGAAATATCCTTCAGATAAGCTGCAGTTAACAGTTTGCTGGTATTTCATTACCAAAAGCTTAACTCTAGTAAATGATTGAATTTGACCAAAGAGTCTGCGAAGGTATGCCTGAACATTGGGTCATGTTTGAGCATATCTGTAGTAATTTCACAGGTTACATGGAGTGACATAGTCCTAAATTGCCCTGAGGATGCAACCAAGTCCCATGCTCTGGGGAAAAGGGGACAGTCCTCTATTTGTGGGACACCTTTGACATATTCGAAGTGTTGGTTCTGGTGCTTTGTTTCCTCTGAGGGGTTTCAGAATAGGAAACAACTTCACAGGGGAACTGGCTATTACTGTGGAGCTACTCTTGGAAGATAGGACTGAAGACAGGCTGACAGGGCATGTTAGTTTTTTCTTACAGGATGGCTGGCTGCATCTACCTTAGCCTTGCAACAGATTTTCCTATGTGGCGCTGTACCTGTTCTGATTCGTAATGAACTTTGTTTCTCCATAGTGATGACCTATCTGTGACAGGGACTGACAATTGTACCTTTGATATATGCCAGAAAGCTCTGGGGAAGGATGACTTCACAAAAATCCCTAATGGAGTGAATGGTGTGGAAGACAGAATGTCAGTCATATGGGAAAAAGGTGTTGTAAGTATATCAAGGCATCTGAACATGGAAGTAATTAATTTTTCCAACAAAATATAATCTCTCAATGGTTATCAACACTTCAGTTTTATTAAATTTCTTTATCATAGGATAATTCCTTTGATCAAGTACCATAATGGAGTTCTTACTAGCTACTGCTTCTGAAATTGCTGGCAAGATGGTTTTTCAAAAGGTTCTTCAGTCAGTAATATCCTCCCTTTTCTTACTTGTAAAATATTACATAGCTGTGAGAGTTTGTCTGGAAAGTGTCTTGCTTCCCACACACTATTATTTTGAAGAGTACTATTCACCCCTTTCATTTTGTGTTTCTTCTCAGATGAGTGCTCACAGGCCACTATACAAACGTGTTTTTATGACATCCTGATTCCTAGACTGATCTGTGCAAAATATTACTGCCAATGTAGCTGGCTTTCTGAGCAAACAACAAACTTAGAGGCTGAATTAAATTACTTAGGTAGTAGTGTACAGTCCCAAGGCACATGTATATCCATTATTATTATTATTTGCCATTTTGCTGATGTGTCACATCAGCAAATCTGGTTTTTATACTACTTGATCTCAAACAGTTACTGAACAATACTATCCTCTGTTATTGCTGAAGAGATTTGCAAATCCCCTTTTGTATATTACTGATTGTGCCTTGCCTCTGCCATCTTCTAGGCTTTCTTTAGTATTATCTCACCACATTTTCCAAAACCTAGATACTTGAGAGATATCATGTCTCCTGAGGAAACTGCTAAGCAGGACTACAGATTCAAAGTCAGCTAAAAATTTTTATTTCAGAGCATTTGGCTTTAAAATTGTCTTTTTTTTTTTTTTTCCTTTGCTGTGGGATAAATTAAGATAAAGGTATTAAATTCATTGAATATGCATTGCAGTATGTGCACCTGAGACAAATAGTTATTTTTATTTCTCTTAAACTCTTCAATAAGATGTTTAAAAACATCAATGTGATGTTGACAAAGAGTTGTCACTCATCCCAACCTTTTTCTGCAACAGGAATGGTTTTTTCATTCCTCGTTTAAGAAAGTAATGAGTTTGCTTTTATGTACTTTTCTACAGTACAGTGGAAAAATGGATGAAAACAAATTTGTAGCTGTTACAAGCACAAATGCAGCAAAAATCTTTAACCTTTACCCAAAGAAGGGGAGAATTGCTGTGGGTTCTGATGCTGACATCGTAATTTGGGATCCCAAAGCTACAAGGTATGTATGAGTAGTTACATCCTCCCATCCAGCCTCTCTGCAGGAAGAAAATAACTCAAAGCCTCTATACAGCAATAAGCCTTCAGGCCGAGGTGATGGTGTTTTTCAACAGCACTTCATGTGAATTATTTACAGGTTATTTGTCTCCTACAATAGTGTATGTAAGCAGAGATCTTTGATCTCTAGATAGATTTTTAAAAGTCTCCTAGATTGCTGACCAAGTGCAAAAGTAACAAGGTCTGTATGTTAATGTTACCAGGGCTTGATATCCTAAGAGTAAAAATAACCATGTTGGGATCTTAGAGTAACTCTGTTAAGTGCTGGAGTATGTTTCACTTCCTCCCACTGCACAGTGCAGAGAGACAAGCCTGTGCTCCTGCAAGATGACCCATTACAAGCCTATGTTTTGAACCTACAGCTGCTTCCAATATATTCAGAAGTGATCAGGATGGGTGGTGAAAGTATGGGGTCTTGCTCTCTTAAAATCTTCTTGCTAATTGATAGAGAAAATGAAGTGGTAGAGCCTGGGGTGAGCTTCTGAAGACAGAGACGAGCTTCTGAAGATCGAGCTGTGCATGTTTATGCTTTTATTTAGGGACTTACCTGATTTTCTGCAAAGAAAGTCTGCTAGGATAGAGTTTATCACACCAACAACAGATGCATAAAAGGTGTGCTGATGTCTCGCCCTGCATGATTTGATGGCATGGTACATTTTTGCTACAAAAGGCATGCAGTGTCTTTGTTAACTCACAAAGTGTACTGTGCATTACAGCTGATTGCTGTCTTCAGGCAGTTTCACACCATCAGCCAGCTCCATACTCAGTCCACAATAAATATCTCAAGAATTATGTGTCTTGAGTCTTGCTCTGTCTCTTGCCCATCCTGGTATTGTTTAAACTGTCAGGAAATGGTTCAGCATCTGGCTGTCACAGAGCCAGCTCACCTGGGGGATTGTCTTTCTCGGCTGAGATGCCTATGGATTGTGTGAATTCATCTCCACTTGTTCAACTGCTGAGCAGGTTAGCTTAAATCTACAGGCACTTTAACAGCTGGATATTACATCTGGCCCTGCACACAGCAGCAGGTCAGGAGGTGTGCTGGGCTGGTGCTTTTGTTATGGTCTCAGCTCTGGTGAGTAGTGTGAGCATACAACTGTGCTAAAGGCACACATTGAGTCTTCTGGAAATCTGTTCATCAGTGTCATCCAAATAGTTAGTATATCCATAGAAGACAGCAACTGCTAAACCTAGATGAAGTTGATGTGATGTTGGGCATGACAGTATCATCAACATTAATGCAGTGCTTGGTGTTCCTAAAGCCTGAGCTGTTACAACTCAGATGGCATTAAATTTTTCAGCCTTTGTTTTTTTTAAAAAAAACCAACCAAACTTAACTGGGCAAATTTGATTTTTGGAAGCCAAGTGGAGGGAAAAAAAAGCCCTAACCCTAGATTTATGTTACACACAAAAAAATGTTTAGACCAATCTTCTGGGTTCTGGATCTTTGATAATGCAATTCTTTCTCATTTCAGTGTATTAACAAGTACCAAACCCATGTAAGAGTGAGAGGAAAAGCATTCTGTGTTTTAAGCTGCAAAGCTTTAGGACGTGGAGATTGATGTTCATAAAAAAACTGGCTGCACCAGCAAAAGAAGTTTCAGGAGTGTCAACCTCAATAAACACAGAGGCCTGCCCAGCGCTGGGTCAGAGATTTTCATGTGCATTATGCCTGCTGGCATGGTGAGCAAGCATATTTTGAGATACTAGCAATGAGCTATTTCAGGACAGCAGAGCTATGAGCTCTGATTTAAAAAAAAACAACCAAAAAAAACAAAAAAAACCCCAAATAAACAAACAAAAAAACTGAAAGATTTTTTTTTTTTTTTTGAGCTTACTTCTGCTCTTGCTGGGGACAAATAAATCTAGAAAGATAGCAGAATTCTAACATCATTCTTAAGGTGCTTTGTCAAATCCTGTAATTATTTATTGTTTTGCCTCCTAAGCATTCCTTCTGCCTCCCTTCACTATCTCCTGAGTGCTTTAATTGCCTTTGCCCACTGCAACTGTGAAGGGGCAGTTTTTCTTCAAATATTTTTTTCAAACATTAAATTGTAAGCAGGCTGATTTTAAGTTCAGCCAATACTTTTTTTTTTTCTGTTCTTGTGCTGTTCCCATTGTTTATCCCTTTGGGAACAAGCCTCTCCGCAGGTACAGTTATGTGAACTACATAAGTAAGTATAAATAAATCTCACTTGTGCTTGTCTATTCATTTCACTATAAATCCTGAAGAGGGCACAAACAGCTCAGCAGAAGAAAAAGGTCTAGTTCTAATGAACCTCAACCATTTTAAAACATTACGCAAGGTGCAGCTTCATGTGCTTTGGTGACTCTGAGGAATGATTTTCAATTTCACAATAGGCTTGTTACTCTTTCTTGCTAAGTCCTTCCTCTTTTGAGCATGACTTTTTCTTGTTTGTAACCTAAATCTTGTAAGAGAGGAAAATATTTCAGTTCTGATTTGATGCTGTGTTGCTATAGTCTTAAAATACTGACTGATACTAGCCTAAAGAGTTAGACAATTGCTGAAGTATTGCTCTGAGTAACTGCTATCATCATCGTCTGTCAGAGGAAGTCTATAGGCAAGATTCTGAAGTTATTCTGAAAGGTACACAGCTGCTGGAGCAGAGTCCCTGATGAGCAGGGAGTGCAGGAGTCCTGAGATGGGGAAGAGAGGAAGGAAAAGGACACGTTACTCTATCGTCTGCTTGCAACAACATGACTAGGGAGGTCATGGTTTCTATACCCTGTTGCCAGTGTTGTTTATGCATTTTAGGGGATATAGTACTGGATGCAAATTATGAGAAGTCAGAATGTCTCTGTCTGCTGGTATGTGTTCCCTCAATACCTTTGTCTGTGTGTGGATGTATTTTTTGATAAATCTTTTGCATTTGTTAGAATCAAAATCTGCAGCCAATATCTGTCTCATTAGTAGTCAAGTCTTCAGCCTCAGAGGCTTAAGGGGGACAAGTTACAATATTTAAGTACTCTTTGTCAAGAAACTGCCTGTAATTTTTCATAACATGAAACAGGAAGAAACCAAGATGTTAGTAGATTATTAGAATAAATAATGCTGCAACTGTCTTAATATTTTGATGAATGAGCCAAATATTGAATACTGAGTATACAGATAACTGCATCTAGGCACAATGAGGGAAAATGAGATAATGTAGAATAGAAATATGTATGCATAGAACAATTATATTCTGGTATTTCCAATAGTCCCATATTGTTCTGCACAAGTGCAGGTGTGTGCATGCATGGTTGTGCACTAATTCACTCCAATAAGAGTTCCTGTCAGAGACCTGTTATCTCAAATTAACAGGACATGGAGAAAGAAACAATAGGCACCAAATAAAATACAGGAAATTTCATTTAAACATAAAAAATAACTTTTTTTGTGCTGTGAGGGTGATCAAACACTGGCATAGGTTGCTCAAAGGTGATTGTGGAGCCTCCATCTTTGGAAGTACTTAAAATCCGACTGGGCATGGCCCTGATCAGAGCAGAGGGCTTGGAATAGATAATCTCTAGAGATACTTTCCAACCTCAATGACTCCGTGGTTCTGTGTACTGTAACAAAATAAGTCTCTCAGAGAGCATGATACACGTTTCCTTAGTAACTTACTGTCTTGCAAAATGTCACTGGTCAGCTGCCCTCTTTAGAGAAGTGAATCTTAGAAATGTAACAAAAAATATTACATCTTTCTTATTTTCTCCTTGTTTAACCTTGCCTTTTTTTCCCTCCTAGTAATCATTTTCAGTATTTTCTCAAATATTAATTTGTATTTTCCTCTCTTCTTGTGCTTTTCTGTAAGCTTAATTTCTCTTACTGTTTTCCTCCTGCCCATTATACAGTTTGATAATTTTCACTTCCATCCCATATGAACTTGGTGTGATTGATAGGATCAAACCAATAGTCTTGTTGATAAATAAGTTACTTACAATAATGAGAAAAGTTATTTTGTTGTCATTATCTACCCATCTTAAAACAATGAATTTTAGGAGATGTGATTGCATGAATACAAGGTCCCATCCCTCATATAAGTCACTTTATCTTGGAGCTCCCACACATTACCTTCCTACCTCTTCTTGCATCTGATACTTCATCCACCAATGTCCTCTCTTCCTATGGCTTGACAAAGGCAATGTTTATTTAAAGATATTTTTTAAGAAGCTAGGAATACAGCTTTACAAATAATTGCCTGCATATGTTTGCATGTAGAGTTATTGCAATTCCCTAATATGAAATAGGCCATGAGGGTTTTATTCCATGCTATAAGCTTATAGCTAGAATTTTTGCACACAGATTTTAAGATTTTCTCTTTCTTTTTCCTCTCCTTTTCTTTCCCCCCTCCCCTTTGCTTTTCTTTTTAATAAAACTGACTGTAAGAAAGTTCAACTTAATTATCATTATAAATGAGTGGTGGTTCATGGCAGCACGGAAAGGTGAATGATCTACCATCTAGACCTGTCTTAGTTGTTTGATCACCTGAAACTTTCACTGTCATTCATAATGTCAAAGGGTTAAATCACAGGCAAATTTTGGTGATCTCCATCAGGAAGAATGAACTCCACCTTCAGAAAGGTCAGTGTAATCAAAGGCTTGTTTCAACAGAAAAGTTATGAGTTCTATAGAAGTTTGTTGTTGAGACAAGCTGCGGGAAATGTGTTTTGTCCTTCCATTCATTTTGTGTCTTTTTACAAAGGTTGTACATACCTCTGAGGTATGTTTGCTTCTAGTGATCCTGCTTTAGCCCAATTTACACAGCTCACATGGAGTTGAATGTCCTTGCTTATTTTTCTGTTCATTTGCTCGGATTACATTTTTTTCTTTTCATGTCCCAGTGCTCTTGTGCAAATAGATATGATATATACCCAGAGAATGCTAAAGATAATTACATTACAGTAGTTCTTACTTACTGCTCTGGTAATTGGACCCATAAGGGTAATGCAATAAGCTAGAGAAGCTCTTTGTAAGGCTATTGTAACACCCATGAATAAAGTTGTTCGACAGTATTTATAGGACTGGTGAATGCAGGAGAGGTCTGACTTCTACTGCTTGCTCTTTCCACTGTGAATCTGCAAGGTGATGCTGATACTGGTGAGCAGGCATGCGTAAGTTTTCTGTACAAGGTGTGCTGTGTAAGGAAAACTTTTCTCCTATGAGCACATAGGTCATATAAAGTATTTCCACATACACAGTGTTTGAGAAGTCAGTTGCCACCAAGATTGAAATATAGCCATTAGAAAGACCAGTTTCTTTTAGTTCAACAGAACAATATGAAAGGAAAACTAAGCATCCTTCCACAAATTCTGTTTTACTCTGTATAAGTAATCATTTGAAATATTTGATATGTGACTACTTTTGAAAATGGCTATACTTCAAGAAAGATACACGTTTTGTTGTAGTTTTCTCATTTTGATAACGATGCTAACTAAAGTTTTAGAAAATTCTTCTCCAGTTACATAGTATTTTAATCTATTATTATTTCATATTACTTTTGACTTTGATAATTCTTTTGTGAAAATGTGGTCTCTGAAATAATATTAATGCTATATATGCATGACAATTTTTTATTGTGTGAGCACTCATTCTGAAAAATACTGACTGCTAGCCAAAAGCACGGAGGCTTCTTCCTTTCAGAAATTACAGATGACAATAAAAATATTAACTCTACAAATTATAAAAAATAAAAATATATGTATATTAGAAACAGGAGGTTAATAAAATAATTAACTAAAACTCAAAATCTTGTGATGTCTTTTAGATACAGTAGTTAGTAAGCAGCTCAATAGTGAAAACAGATAATAAAGGAAGCATACACAGCCTGCACTTCCAGATGCTAATGTTAGCTCTAGCATTGGCTCTGCCTTTAGTGTAGCCAGTGAGAGTTGGAGAAATTGGCTAGAAAAACAGTGATCATAAAGAATTAGATCTATGCCTAAAGAAAACAGTAATACTGTAGCTCAAAGGAGCAGTGTTGAGGTCTAACATTATGATTTGCTTAATACCTTTGGAAGAAAGGTATGTAGAAGTCTGTTGATTTCATTATTATTTAGCAGCTTTGAGATATTTTGGCTGTCAGTCACTAAATCTGTTCAACTCACATTAAGATTTACCAAAATTCATTGCCGTCAACTGATTTTCTAGTGAAATAATCTTTGTGTTACTTATGAGTCTCAATCTTTAAAACACTGCAGCCATACTTTTTAAACTTCAAATTGCAAGTCATTCTAGCTAAAGTGTCAGAGTTTTTCTGACCTTATTGTGCTTAGATATTTGCTTGACAAGGCACAACGAAATCATGTTATTCAAGTAAAACATTACACCTAATTTTTTTTTCATTAATGCCTTCCTAGTGGACAATTTTGCACATCAAGGCTTCAGAGTTCTGTCCTGACTCTCTCTTCATTCTTTTGAAATGCAATTACTGTTCAATGAAATGTTGTGGCTCTGTGCTCTTTCTTTACAGTTCTTCCATGATGCACTGTACAATGCTAGAGTTTAATAATGCTGCTAAATTTTCTTCCTTTATCAGTGGCTCAAAAATACTTAATGAAGTAAAATGTAAGGATCCGAGTAATTTGGGGTGTTTTTTTGTTTTGTTAACACAGGACAATATCTGCAAAGACACATCACCAGGCCAACAACTTCAATATATTTGAAGGAATGGTCTGCCATGGAGTCCCAGTTGTGACAATTTCAAGAGGCAAAGTGGTTTATGAAGGAGGAGCTTTCAATGTCACAGCAGGAGAAGGCAAATATGTCTCCCGTCCACCATTCCCTCCATATGTCTACAAACGAGTCAGGCAGCGAGAGCAGGTTAATTAAACCAATAAATCTCTCTAATGTTTTGCACAACATGAGGATAACTAGCTCTTGGGAAGAGAGACTTGGGGATTCAACAGTAATTTCCCTTACTAATCAAAATCTGCTAGGGTGGGAGGAAATGAAACTCAGGACTCAGTTTTTTATTACTCTTTATCTCACAGAAAAATATCATAAACTAATTCCTGCTCTTAAGGCAGTCTTTACAGCTTGTAGACTAAGCCATTTTTTTAAATAAATATATCTCACCTGCAATGAAAGTGGATAAAGTTCTGCTCATGAGTTATCTGATTAACTGGTACATTTCATCACTGATTTCACTGGAAATCAGACTTAATATCACACACAAGAAGAAATCACACTGAGGAAGAAATCAGTAATTTTCTAACTCTTTCATGGATCAGATATTTGGAGCTCAACCCCGTAGAATATTGAACACTTGGCTCTGTTCAAGCAAGAATGTGTTAAAAGCTGTGCTGCTGGACCAAATGACAGGTCTGTTCAAGCACTTATATATATAATTTTTTTGAAGATAAATACTGCAAAATACATGAAGATAGAATGTTAAGTGCCTATACATCATGCAAATATTCTTGAAGAATACTTCTGCATTTGTGCACAGGATTTTCAAAGGCACCGTAAGTATGTTTTAAAATCACAACCTGAATCAGTGGGATTCACTGCAGGATCTAAAAGATAATCAGACTTGTATCCATGTGAGATATGGCCTACTGAAATGCTTCCAGGATAATTCTGTATATTTCTCCCTGCTGTTGTCTTAATGGACTGAGAAAGACATGTAAAAGTGGCTAAGTAAGACTTTGCTCCAAAGACCATACTTTCACAGGAGCTGATGGACTGCCTGCAAGTTCATACACATAATACAGTGGATAGGCAGGGAAGCCCCCTCATGAATACAGTTTTTCCCTGGGAACTAAGAACAGAAAATAGATTATTGCATTTTGAGGTTTCCCAAACATTAAGGAACATGTGGCTTTTTTGTTTGTTGGTTTAGATGGTTTTTTTAATGTTGCTGGGCAAGGGAAGGGCAGAGAAAATAATCTGTCCCAGACCGTGTAGAAGAGTGAACCAGTAGTTCTAACTGAATTTGTCTGGAGAAAAGAGCTTTCTTTTCCACTGAACCTTTAACTGAATTAAAACAATTACTCCAAAGGTCATGCAATTCCATGGTTGGCTGAAGACAAAGATGGTCTCAGAGGCTAAACAGTGAGAACAGCTCACCTACAGTAAACTCATTCTGCATTTTAATCTAGATAGATTCTCTTTGCAGTGTTCCTCTTAGAAATCATAATTCTTTGGATCTATCTTCAGTGGGAAATATGTTACACAAAAAGCTCTATCTACCTGTGAGTCTATTTAATCCTCTGGACATTGAAGATATTTGTTACTTTGTTAATGAGGGTTACTAACTAGTATAACACTTTGTTGTGCAGTGTTGATCCTTTTGGTGCAAAATTAATGGCCGGTAATGGTTATAAAAACTAGCTATTGAAAACAAGTTTATACTGGCATTACACCAGCAAAAAATTTGGGCATTCCTTTTCATGTAAAAGAACATATTGCAGTTATTAAACGATAATTAGGTGTTTCCTCAAGCATAGCTGAGTTGTAGTGACTCCAGATGCTGGCATATCTGCTAAAGCCTTATGTCCCACGTTAGAGGAATTGAAACTAAACTAAAATGTACAAGAAATTTGATAATTACAGAATTATGAAAGACTTCAGTGAATGTGATGGTTTCAATTTCTTATCAAAGTGAGAGAGAATTTTCTGTTAACCAAAACATCAAGTGAAGCATATCTTTAGGAAGTGATTTTTCAGCCACCTTAACTTCCTGTAGCCAGGAGCTAGGATGGTGGATGGTAGATACCCACACAAGACAGGATTGGATGGTCAGTTAGTTCTTTAAAAATATGGATTTAGAGTTGCTTTGCTACTATGCTGAACAGATTTAACCACCCAGCTCCTGAAGAAACTGAACAGTTTAATCCCAGTGTAGGGGATCTTTTTGAAGAGAGACATTTGGTGAAAGTCTCGGGATCCATAACATACAAAGATGGGATATCATAGGACTGCTATTTTCATTGGGTCCAGTTAGCAATTTCAAGGGGAAGACAAATAGCAGTGAAAGATTTGAAATATTTTTTTTCAGGTCTGTCAGCCTGTTCCTGTTAAGAGAGCACCATATACAGGCATGGTCTCAGGAGTATCCGTCACACCAAAAAAATAGGCTCATTCCCCAGTGGGGGCTCTTGCAGGTAACTGTCTCTTTTGATAACTTTAGTTAATGCTTCTCTGAAGCTTCAAGAAAACAGAAGTGTAGCAGGCCATCTAGTTTGTGACAGGCTTGTCTGAAATAAGGCTTCTTGAAAGCAGACTTATCTTGATATCTTTAAATTTGATGAAAATATATGGCAGCTCAGGTATGGAGGTCTTGTTTCTGACTGAAGCCTTGTTTAAAAAGTTCAGTTGAGAGAGGCAAATGGAGTTTAACTGCTAGACAGACATGGGTATGAAGGCCAATAGAAAAGCTGAGCGTAGTGAGTTGAACTGTCTCTCAGAAGATCCTAGCAAGAATTAGAGCAGTGCAACATATATGTGGAGCAAGGGAGTTGGAGAGAAGGACTAGGTGGCCTCATCCTTTAACTGTTTAACAAGCAGAAGAAATGCTTCAGGAAAAAGTAAAAGAACTAGGTAAGACCTTCAATAAGAACAATTGAGACATGATGCTTGTATGCTAGTTGCAGCTGAAATGTTGTCTACTACAGCAAGGGATTCGATTAATATGGGTTGGGGGGACAGAGAGTGGCAGTAAGCATGACAAAATCCAAGCTGAGTTTTTGGATTGTTATGTGTACCAACAATGACATCAACTAGTCTGGGAAATGATTTTCCAATAGATGGATGTGAAGCCCAAGTTTGCACTCACATAAAATGTGTCTGTCCTTAGTGCTAATTAATATGAGGACAGGTACAAACCTGCAATGGTGGGAGGGTGAGATTAGCTCTTCCACATTTCATTGTATCATTCCTTTAAAACTACCTCACAGGGACCATCTTCAGTAGCAGCAACACAGTGCATCATCTTATTTGTTTCCCTCTGTCATAAGAGAGAAAGCTTTTGTAATAGAAAGGACTAAAGGCTAGAGCTGCAACAGAGTGAGGGAGCAATAATAACTATTTCTAGCTCCTAGCACTATTTCTCCATTATTACCTCTCTGAGTGACAAATTGCAAAGCAGATATTTTCTTTTGAAAGATTATATTACATTGTCTTTTTCATCTCTGTAGATAAAAGCAAATGAAAATGACCCTGCTGTCCCCACTGAAGCAGTGCATTCTTGGGTCCAACAATCAATCCAGAGTCAACTTCTCAAGAGCCAACATGAAATAATAGTAACTGGGCTTCCTGCATGAAAGCTGTCATTGCAATTTCTCTTCACAATTAATTTTGTTATAAGAACTGGAAAATTCGTTTTAGAAAATGGAGTAGTAATAAAATAATAACTACAATTATATTGTGGCTGCAGGTCTGTAGGTTCTTAAAAGTAGGTAAGTAGTTTAGGGATGGCATTTCTTAATATTGATCTTTAGAAGTTATCAGTTAACCTATAAAGTTAAAGCAATGAGCAAAGACCTTTACGCACATTTTCTACATTCTTGCTTTGTTACATCACAGGAGATGAATCCTAATTCTCTGATTTCATGTGTTAGGAAAAGCTCTGTTGCACTTAGCAATGCAGAGAACTCTGATACCAGATGCTGAATTTGAATTTTGTTTTTCCCTTCATGGAAGGGGTCAGGTAGGGGAAAATGTTAATTCAGGGGAACTGGCACTATTTTAGAGCTGCTTCTACATCTCCCTGGTCCCTGCCTTTAAAGGATTTTATGTACTTTGTCCCTGCCAGCTGGGCAGCCGAGTGTTTTTTGGTGTGTTCAAGTGTTTCCTTTCTTGCACCCTAGGCAAACCTATGGAACTTAGCTTCACTACTGGTTTCGGTCCTGGCTTTAGACTCAACTGGGACTGTCTGGTATGAAGGCTGCATGTCTTGTCTTATGTTTTGTCTTGACAGGAATGCATGTCAACCATGAATCCATTCTTTTTAATTAACATTTTGCTGCCTTGGAAGAAGAGCAGAAATTTGGGAAGAGTAAGGGAAAATAAAGGGAGAGAAAGGACCTATTTCTACTTTGAACAGTAACTTAGAGTTGTGTGGAGTCTTTTATCTGAGGCTTCAGATTTTAACTATTATCAGAGCCTTGAATTTGCATGATATACCCGTGATAAAAGTAAATAGAGTAAGTTTACAATTGTGAAAAATATGTATACTTAAAGCATCACTCAAATGATCAAATATATGTAGTTCCCTTATGTTTAATATCCAGTGTTTGCTTAAGTAAGTAGCTCAAGGCTAAATAGACTCAATTATGACAGAAATGAAACCCATGGGTAAAGACTGCCAGTTCATTGGCTACTGTGGGTGTGCTCAGTAATTTTAAATGGCCTTTGGGCTCTTGGGACACCTATTGAGATCAAAATGATACAAAAGACTGCAGATCTTGAAAGCCCAAAGGAACAAAGTTACTGATTTTTCTAAAAGCAGATGTTTTCTCAGTGTGATAACAGCAAGTAGTTCTATGAGTTATTTAAACACCTATGTCGTAAATTGAACTTTCCAAACCGTGACAGTGTGCTATCTGTGGAAAAATGTATAAACTAGATTTTTATTAGATTATAAATGAAGAAGCTTCTCCCTATACAATCAACAAAGAGTTCCTGATCCCTATGTTGATATTTACTGCTGTGTATCATGGATTATTCGCCTCATAGAGGGTATCCCTTGAATTTTGTTCACAGTGATATAAACTCAGTACTGCCCATGTCCCTATTCCAAAACATGAGTAATGAGTTGACAGCAAAGCAAAACACAGTAGGATGGGTTCTTTTAGTAAGCATATAGATAACTTGGGATGCAATGGGATTATAAAACACATTTACATCAGCACAGGTTCTGAATGGGAGCACTGAAAGGAATGCTGAGTGGTGTTACAGAGAAGCTGAAAACCTGTTTTGTCAAGGCTGAAACACAGAACACCTTTCCTTGCTTAGAACTTCTCTTTGGGATTCTGCTGGTTTCCTCCCTCTTTTGTATAGAAAGGTTCAAGATTTAAAGACATTGTTAAAGTAAGGAAAAAACTCTGATAACCATGTTTTTGTCACTCTCCTCAGCCAGACAGAAATGTGATATCTTTAGTACTCCATTCTTCCTGGTGACATGGATTCCAGATACAGGGGCAGAGAAGGAATTTGGGAGATCTGATCATGGCATACATAATATTGATTTCATCCAGAAAAATCCTCCTGTTGAGACTTCTAGCCAGTATGTGTTTATCATTTCATTGCCTGTAAGGAGCTGATGACTGTGGTGAAAGCACCTACAGCTGCAGTGCTTCTCTCTTTAGCCTAAAGTACTAGGGGATCTCTGCAGAGAGTAATGCTGAAGCATGTAGCTTTACTGGGCCACTGGAGGGCAGAGCTGGCATTATTTAATGGGAAAGAAGTTATTCTCATGCACAGCAGCACCCATGAAGCAGTTCACACATTTAAAAGTCTATGCCTATAAAGTTGACAATAGCATCCCCATTTTTAGGCTTTATTTCAGCAGCAACAGAGAGTGACCCTTTGATCCTTATTTTCCACTTTTGTGATGTAAAACAGAGCCAGAGGAAAGGCTTTGCTTGTTTATTTCTTTAGTTGCAAGCACCTCTGGGCTCTTTAAACTATGATGAAAATACAGTGAGTCAGTGTGACAGTATTGACAGAGCAGGGATCAGGGTGAAAACAGTCGTCAACACAGCATCCACTGGCTTTGTACACCCACCTGCCCACATGAAATGCTATAACAAAACTAGAACAGGGGAAAAAACCCTTTAGCTTAGCTATGGAGCAAGCCAGGTTTGGGGTCAGGAGGTGATAATAAGGAGAGTTCCATAAACATGGTTGTTGAAAGGAAACATCCTCATTTATGTTGTGCTTCAGGAGGGTCAGGAGCACTAGGAAGTCTCTCTGAATTATCTTCACAAGACAAAGAGGTCAACCTTTCATTAATTTTACAAACCAGATTTTATTCAATTGAGGGGTGTTTACAGTAAATCAAACAGCTTCTACAACGGTGAAGGACATTTTAAAAGGAAGTTGAGTTCAGCTGTGAGCTAAGGGAAGTAAAGGGATGAATGAGTTAAAAGCCAAGTCCAGACTTCCCCTCAGACTCTTGTTCTGAGTGCATGTCTGACAAGCCCTGGGGAGGAAATTAGAGACAATGCCCAGTAAAGTGACTGATATTACAAATTTCAATTAAGTCCATAAATTATCAAATAAAATCCTTAATATCAACGGTACCTATAGTTCACTTGTGCTCAGCAAAAAGAAAAAATGTGTTCTTTTATGCATGGGGAAGAATGATCTATTGGAGCAGAAGAAAACATAACAAAAGAAGAAATAATTTGAATTAAAAAAGACACTGGAAAAAGAGCCAAAATAAAAGGCAAGAACTATGAGGAGAGGGTAAGGGTAGGTAAGAAGAGAAGCAGAAGTAATTGTGGATGCAATACTTACTGTTTTATTATAGTAACTTGTAGACTGAAATAAAAAACAAAACCAAAAAAACCCTTGTGGACATGTGTTTGAGTGTTTTGGTAAACAGAGAGGCCAAGGGAATAGCTGAACAACTTGCAGAGGAGACAGCTGAAGATAAACAAACCCCCAGACTTCCCTAGCTCACATGACAGAATCAAATGGAAGAAAACAGAAATCAAGTAAAGTCCACAGAGAATAGGAACTATGCCTCTGTGCAATGCCAGGGAGAGACAGACCTGCCTTTTCATTTGTACAACTAAAGAAGACCACTGAGCAGCTGAAGGAATAGACCCAATACTACAGATCAGGGTAAGAACTATTCTACCCCTGAGATAAACCTCAATGTCTTTGAGGCACTGAAGGTGAATTTGTTGTAGAATTAAAAAAAAAATAAAAAAAAAAATTTGCAGGGCGTGTCATTTTCCCTGGAATCCCAGGAAGAACATATTTATCTCCTTTACCTGCCATTCAGCTCACCTTCAGCACATGGGTATGCAAGCAAATAGTGCATGACTCCACTCAAGTGTGTGATTCCAGTACAAGTGTAACGGCAACAGTATTTGTCAGGTGACACCCGGGTGCTGGCACAGCACATTCACTAATTAACAGAAGCTTTTGTTATGTATATCTAATACATAACAATTGCTTTTCTGCAGTGCTTTGTGTAAAAGTCACCAAATCACAGAGTGGCTGAGACTAGCAGGCGCCTCTAAACCCTGTGGGCTGAGTTGCTCAGAGCCATATCTAGTTGGGTTTTGAAACTCCATAGCCTCTCTAAGCATCCTGTTCCAGTGTTTGACTATACTCACAGTAAAAAGAAGTTTTTCTTATGTTTAGGTGATATCCCAGTCACATTCCTGGCCTTTATGTTTGGAAATGGCTTCCAAGGGAAATTGTTTCATCAGGCTCCCACATACTGAGGTGAGACAGCTAGTCTGTTTTGTGAAAACAAATTTAGAGCAACTTTCATTTTACTTCTTTTCATCAAAATGCTTCCTTCTACTGGTCCTTGATAGTAGTACCTCATATATAACTGGCATTCTGCTATTATCCAGGACTTTAGCAAAAGGGAGGACATAGGTCACTCGGAGGCATTCAGTACAACCCTCAATAATGCATGGCTTTAATCTAACACCTCACTTTTTAAAGACAGATTGTTGGTGCACTGGCAACCCGAAACACCTCTGCTCATGGTGGAGTGAGGATTCATTTGAAAGATTCAAAGCAAAAAAAGACCTGATTTTCAGTGTTTGAGGTGGATAATAATTTCTGACACTCACTACTCGTAAGTTTTAAGTAAGTTTTTATTCATTCAGATAACAGAGACATTGATCAATGCCTGTTCTGGGACTATGCATGTGTTACAGAGGAATAAAGTAGAGTTTGCTATTAAGCATTCCAAAGAAAGAATATGGCTGCAGCTGAAAATCAAGAGTACTCTGCATATTAGGTGGATTTTTAGCTCTAGATTAAATCTCTAGGGCCGCACCAGTCAAGCCATTCTTAGGTCTTATGCTTTTAGCATTTGTTCTTGTGTGATATGAAGTGACATTACCAACCTCAGCTGAATAAGTGAAGCATTCTGTATTGGCTCAGTTTTGGTTTGAAGTCAATGGTGGCTTTAGCAACATAATTAAGCCCATTTTTGCCACTTCTGGAAGATCCCTGAGATGGCAAGATTTGAAGCATCATTGTTCACCTCTGCTTGCACGCTGCTGCATCTCAAAACCAGCTTGTTTCACCCACAGCACCTAAATCCTCTGAATTCTAGCTCTCATGAGGATTCTTATTTCTGCACATGCTGCATTACCTCTCATTATCATCAAAGATACAGGACAATCTGCTCTAGCAATACAGTGTATGGATCTGTGGAAGACTAAGACCAAGTGAGCAATTCTGTGTGGGAGACTAGGATTAGAACATTCTGAGAGGCAAATTACCAAAAGTAAGTATTGGGGCTGAGGTAGAGGGAGAGTTCAGCTGGGCTAGAATATTGACAAAGTGTATAGAGCACTGGCCCTTCAGAAGAGATGGCTAAAGAGGCAGGAGCATGTATGTGAACCTAGGGATAGGAAAGAACCAGGCTGGAGCTTTTGGGACAGTTGAGAGTTCAGAAATAGATAATGTCTAGAAATATCAAAGCCCTCTAATGAGGTTCTTGGCCAGCTTAGAAGCCAAAGTACTTTGTGCTGTAGTCCTAAAAGCTCCAAGTGTTGTTTGTTTGCTTTTACACAGAAGAACAAAACCTCCATGGATTTCTAAAGTACCAGATAATGCAGACCCCAAGTCATAAAATGAGTATTAATGCAGCCCAGAGCTCTCTCCCATGGCTTCTTTTCCACACTTCTCCAAAATACTGATGATTAGCCTTTGATCCTTTTACATTTTTACATTTTAAAAATGACATTTCATAGGGAAGATGGATGCAAAACACAGGTCCTGGTGGAGCTAGAGCACCTCAGCCTTATTAAAAAATTCACTTGGTCTCTTTCACACCATGCTGTCATTTGCCACACTCCTTCCTTTCTTCCTTGCTGCCTCTTTTAATATTGGAGACCAGAAGTGGACCTGAAAAGACAGAAATATAATGGTAGGAACATATCATTACAGAGTTAGATACCACCCACACAGTAACATCCAGTATTGCCAGTATTGAAGACTATTAAAGCAAAACAAACTATGTGTGTCTTCAGCTGTCTATCTGGATTTGCCATAAATATATACAGATGTGTTTGTTTCCACTAGCGTATATATACATATATAGCGTGAATGTTTTTGCATTAGGAAACATTTTGTTTCCTAATATTTGCAGTTTCATTCCCACTTATGTTTTAAAACAGAATTATCACCTTCCATTTTGCTAAGCAACAACTGAACATCTTTCTCAACATTAAGAGGCTACTCACAAATGCCTGACATTTGCTGTCTGAATTGTATGAATACTCATTGTCCTGAGGTGCCTTTCGTATGTTCATGAAAACGAATTTTTTTCTCTGGAAAGCTGTAAATCTGAGAATTATTTTCTAGCAACACATAGTCATTTGGGTGTATCCATACCATGTCTGATGCATTTGTGTTGAAGGACAAACAATTGTATGATCTAATTTCACCAATAGGCAACTTGTCTCTGGCCCCTGTGCAAAAGAGCACTGGGGAAAGTCTAATAGCGCGTAATTGAAGTTAACAAGTGTTAGTATTTCCTAATCTGATTACCACTCTGAGAGAGGGATAGTTTTTTCTTTCCCTAGAGCTGATGGCTTACCGTTCTAGCAAACATGTTCTTCCCAGTTTTCTCCTGTAGCTCTGCTCTTTTCTTGAGTAATTTTGCATGTAAATAGTGTATCCGTTTCATCTCAGTGTCAGGATAAAATGAAGCTAATATGAGTATTTTAAGCTGTGTCAGGAGGCCAGAGAATAACCCAAAACTTATTAAGATGATGACGATGACTCCAAGCTGGATCCATGTTGTGGAGAGAGCAAGCTCTGGCTGAGGAATGCAGTCATGCTTAAACAAAGGGATCTTGAAATGATCAATCTTTACAATATGCTCTCTCATGCCAATGATAAATCTTTTTTCATTCCTCTGCATGAGAAAAGGGGGGGAAAATGAGTTGGTTATAGTACTGATTCCCTCCTTTCTTAATATTTCTTCCATTGGATGTTAAGATTTAAAGTCTATAAAACATCTAGTCCATCCAGTGTCTATATATGCTATGCTTATAACAATATATTTATTGTCTATTTATAAATGTTTCAAGCTGCATTTTGACCATTTCTCTTTAGATATTGTCCCGCAATATGGACTGGTAAAAACTTACTTTCTCAGGGGCTTTAATAGACAAATATTTAGCTAATCTGGCTATAATGGTTTAATATATTCACACTCCCATGAATCTGCTGATATCCTTGTGTTGGAGGTTTCTTCCTTCAGAGCAAAATAGCAGGGCAGAATGTGTCCATCCCCTTGGTTGTGCCTCAGTACACAATCATGCAGCCCAGGCAGGTGCTCTGATCACAAAGTTAACACGCAAACAAAACCTTTGCTTAGAAGAGCTGATGTTTTGGACTGCTTGTGGAATGAAATGCTGAATGAGAGGGATTAAACTAGATATGCTTCGGGGCCCAATATTTCATACCAGCAGGTTACATTCTGTTCTATAAGTAGGGATGCAGAATCACCCAGCCCTCTTTCTGACCATGTCAGGGTGGTGTGTAGCTCTTCCTTGTGGCTCTTCTAACCAGAAGCCAAAAGGCACAGAAGCCAGGCACTTCTGTTATATGCTCATTGAAAGAATCAGCTTCCTACAGCATGCTACCAATTTTCAGCCATTTTCAGATTTTGGCAATGTGCTATTATTTTGTGTGTATACAGCCATGCTTTTTTAAATTATGAGCTCCTCACTACTCAGCTAAAGGTAGGTAGGCATCTCTTATATCAGTGTAATAGTAGCATTTTGATTGTGACAGAAGTGCTCCACAAATGTCAACGTTGTGAATCCCCAGTTTTAAGCTTCTGGTTTTCTCTCTATATATAAATGGAAAAATGAAAGTTCTTCATGTATTTACCACTCTCTAGAAATACAATGACACTTTGGAAAGTGCAGAGAACTGTCTGGTTCCATTCACCATATGTATCTGTAAAGGCAATGGCCCTTTTTGAAATTAATGAAAGTGCCATGATAGAACTGATGGCTCAATGGCTGTATGCCTGCTCCTGCAGAAGATGAAGGGCAATTTGTTGACAGTAAACTAAGAAACATACAGTACTTAAAGTACTTACTTGCTGAAAGAGCCTGAGTTGAACCTCTAGATCTGGTACTTCTTGGAGATGTTTATTCACAGAAATAATTAACCAATAAAACAAATAATCTACTGCAGCAAACAGAAGCCAGATGCAAAGATGAATAATTACAGGGAGAAAAAAATACTGCATGTTTTTTCTGTCCTTCCTTGTGAGGCAGAAAGACGGGATTGTCACATAATCTTTTCTTTCTTTTCTGTTAAGTGGCAGAAGACAGGGTCTCTGCTGTTGTTTTTGGTGCTCATCAAATGCAATGAACTGTTTTGTGATATAAGTATTCTTAAATTTGGCACTATTGGAGCCCACAAATTTTTTGATGAAGAGGCCAGTTCCAAAAGAAGCTAGAAAAATGCCTGCTATAGGTAAGACTTTCTGGCCTATATAGGGCAGTATAGTCAACATAAAAGATATCTGGTTAGCAACTCTCTGGATTTCTTGTTTTGTGTCGTTTATCTCTTGTTTTAATGCATCATCTGAAATGGAATGAGATGGTATGAATTCATGCCTTAGAAACACTATATCTTCAGATAGTTCAGTGGAAAGCTTGGCTGCCTCGTAAATCCATTTTACTGCCTCAACATAATACTTTATCAAGGCAAATTGCTCATACTCTAAATGACAAGTTATACTGTCTGCCAGAACTTTTAGGTTGTGAAACATATTTTGGATGTTGCCGGCCATCACAACACCTGTGCCAGCAGTAATAAGAGCATTCCTGCCATTTCGCAGTCCACAAGAAAGAAGGAATAGGACACTAAAACAGCGCAGGTGTTTGCAATAGGAAAGCGCTATAGAAAGCAAGATCCAGAGGAATCCAGAAATCAGTAAGGGACACAAAGGGTGGTGTGCCAGGGACAAGTGTATGCCAAGGAATAAAAGAAAACTTGAGAAGAGTCCAACTGCAGAGCAAACTGCAAAAAGCTGCATCAGATACTTCCAGCCAGGCTTCCTCTCAGATATAAAAATTCCCCATGCCTTCTGGGCTATTGAGACAAATGTTGGCATTTTCTTCTGATTGTTGCTGACAGTGCAATGGCTCAAACTGAAAGGAAACAAAAACAAAAATACTAATAGTTATACAGTCACACTACTGGCAGTTATGTGCTTTTAACTGGCTGGCTACTGCTTCTCCACATTGTAAAGAATGCAGGTCTGGCTCACAGAGGGGCTGAACCTCTCTGTGTGAGACTCAAATCTTTATCCCGCAATATCACATATACTTTTTGTACACTTTTATTTCTCATTTCCAGTATAAACACAGCAGTTCATACATACATATGTATCTATGTTTATGTATGAGAGGGACTCAAGCTTCCCATACCATCCAGTGCTTCCCCACAGACACTAGCTTTGCCTTACATGGACACTGGGAAGAGAGAGGGGAGCATGGAAACTTCCCATCAGCACCCTGATGCAGAGGAGTGTGGCTTGACCCACAAGGAGCATCCAGAGAAGCTTCCAGGGAGGGAGGAACAGGTGGAACAGTGTGTGCATGCTGCCCAGGGATGGGGAATGAAGGTCTCAATTTTCAGCTAGAGATAGGTCAGTACAGAGGTGAGAAAGTGTATCTCAGGGGCATTCTTTGGGTCTCTCCTGGGATAGCACAGCTACAGATTGGTCCATATACACTTTTAACTCTAATTGTTTACTGTAAAATTGCAAGAGTATTTCTATGAGTTTCAATTCAGTTTGATGGGAGACAGTCCAGTGATCTCGTCTTCCCTTCTTCTTTTATAGCACAATTTGTCCAAAGATGCAAGATGAATTTATATACATATTAGCGTTTTAACTTATTAGAACAAATGACATACTAACTAAATCAAATAAACTGTTGCAATTTTATCTTACAATATGAAAAAGTTTTCTTCACAAATGCATTCTGAAGATATTGCTGTGTCTTTTGTTTAGCTTGAACACAGCAGGTAGCCATGTACTAACCTATTATTTTGTACATATAGTGTTTTTTACTGGCATTTGATTTTATGAATTCTGCTAGCATTCACTGCACCATTTCCCCCTTCCTGCCATTGTAATAGTTATGTCATTATTGGTTTTGCATGCAACAGGACCCAGCTGGGACCTTCTTGGACTGCTGGGCTTGGTGTTGTGCTTTTGCTTGGCTTCACTTGGGCCTGATCCTTTCTAATGCTGAGGACTATACTGAAAGATGCTGTTTTGAGTGTTTAGCTGCTTCAGCAGGGGTTAATGGTGAGCAATAGCTCCAGAGTGGGCTCAGTCCCTGGTACTATGACTCTGCTTGAGAAGGCTGAGGAAATTGCTCCCCTCCAGGGCCTCAGAGAACTCAGCTGTAAACGGAGTATAACAGCAATTAGCAGATCCTTTGCAGAAGCAAAATTCGTTAATCAATGTC
Source organism: Bucco capensis (assembly GCA_013396975.1). Taxonomy (NCBI): domain Eukaryota; kingdom Metazoa; phylum Chordata; class Aves; order Piciformes; family Bucconidae; genus Bucco; species Bucco capensis. The sequence continues at coordinate 4,201 of VWZO01016701.1, read as the reverse complement.
TTCTAAGTACGTGTGTTGCCATGTGTTTGGAAAAGTGGTGCAAGTGAAATGGAGAGGAGAGGTAGCACACAAGCCACTGGATTCCAGCTTTGCCATGAGCAGAGCTGTCCTCTGCTTACATGGATGGTGTGCTTTGCTCTCTTACTACTGAACTAGAAATTAACAAGGCATTTTTAGGAAAAATAGTTAAAAATGAAATGTTCATAATCCTGGAGTCCAGCAGAACCAAATCTAACAGCCAGCAAATCCTGCCAGCGAATCCTGAACTTCCTTGATCAGATCTTTAAACTTTGAGAGCTTTCTGGAATGATTCCTTTTGAAAACAAATCACAAAGCTCTCCTGAAGCTGTTAGGTGCAGATAGAAATTCTAACAGGAAGCTAATAAGAACAAAACTTTCATTTTGATTCAAGCAAAGTGTTTTTTCTTCTCTCCTGTAACACGAACTAATGTGGGAGTTGCTACCATGGTTCATGTAGCATAAGGAAAGAATTATTCTTGGAAAGCAGTTTCTTGCTTTTAAGTGCCAGTTTCTTTCCACCATAGTTTCTCGTGAAGTATGTCACAGAGGGAAGCTGGAAACTGTTGTGCACTAGCCCTGTCTTTGAACCTGATTTTTCTGTAGGGACCAAGGGGAGCCTCTCTCTGCCTTAGTTTCCCTCTCTAGGAAATGCTTGCTCAGATCTGGAAGTGTGAGATTTACCTACCAAATAGTATGCTGGCAGGAGTAATTATAAAAACAAATTCTCAAAAGAAGCCTCTCCAGCAAGGAGTTTGGGCCACACTTCTTAAGGCTTGTGATGTACTGAAAGTAAAATAATTTAATTAAGAGGTTTTTTTCTAGTTTCATTTTAAAATAAAAGAGGGAAAATTAAAAGAGTTTTTAAGATCCCACTTGTAATATTTCAGATCTTTGCTGGAGATTTTAAGTAAGCAGAGGATAAGTACATTGCATCAAGCATGCCTAGAAAATGTCTTTCCAGCTCAGCCGTGAGCCATGTGCTAGAGCTGTGTCATTATCTTACAGTATATGTTCATATTTGTGTGTGATTTCTTCCCTGTGGGCTATGGAGACTCCTCCATATTCACTGTCCAAGAAGCAGTGGCATTACTGATTTGGTCCTCTCCTAGTGCCTTACTCAATATTTGATAATGGTTTGCTATAATTAGGTAGAACAGAACAGAATATTTCACTTGGAAGGGATCTACAATGATCATCTCATCCAGCTTCAATAGATTGAAACTCCTTATATTGACAGGGACTATTTCTGGAACCTTGCTTTCTTAGAGGTAATCAGTAGGCCTACATTTCTAGTATATGGATTAGCCACCCGTGCAAATTCTTTGCCAATTTTTAATCTAACAGAAGATGTCTTCTAAAAACAAGTAGTGAGAAAAAGAATGGTATTTACTAAATAATTAGCTTTCTTAATAGTGACTCAACTGTTTGGCCAAGCATGACAGAGTCAGATCTTCAAGTCTACATTCTATTTTAACACAGACCTAACTCAGACAAAACCTGGGGACTACAAGTTCCACTGATTTGAGACTGATTAGTACCACCCAGTACTTGTGCCCTCACACAAAGTCTGACATGACTTTTCTCTGCACAGCACTGTTGTTTGAGCTGATCTCAGGAGAAGTATGGCAGTTTGGCAGACTCTGCCCCACACAGGGCACAGGATTTTCATAGGTAAAATAAAGCCTTCTAAAGAGAGATACTAGGGTAAACAGGAAACACGTATCCCATTGATGCTAAAGCTTCAGCTAAACAGTGATCTTTTCTTTATAAAACCCTGTTTGGATTTTATATTGGAATTAAGGAAGAGAAAGGACACAATAAGAATGTAACAACAAATACTTCCTATTTTGGCAGTTTCAGCAGCCTTCTCTCCTAGCCTGGATCGGTTACATTGAAATGTAAGATAATGACTTCCCTTTTTTGGATACTGTCAAAAAATACAATGCTGAGCTATGGTTTAGTAAGAAGCAAAAATACAGCATGGAGTCATACATTATTTCCTTTGGTCAATGTAAGGAATTCAACAAAGAATTAAAAGCCCAACCAAAAATCCAGGGACATTACTAACTATCCTCAGGGCTTCAATGAGACCCCTGTAATTTTTCGTGTTCAGGTTATTTGCTTTAAAATTCAGGGAGAAGGAGAGTAATTGGTACTAAAACACAACAAAAGGACTAAAATACCTAATCGAAGATGAGCACACAGAAATTTGAAATAGTAAACAACACAGCAATACACATAAAGCAACTTATACACATGCAAAGCCAAACAAAAAATAACTGATGAAGATATTTCTTTCTTCATATATTTAAAATACATTGCTCAGGAAAATTCTGAACACTTCAAGATATTTTCAGGTCTTTAAGATGCCACAGATTAATTACAGATGTCTATAACGTTGGAGATTGGAATAGATTATCTTTAGAGGTCACTTCCAGCCCAAATCATTCTATGATTCTGTAACGTCCACGTCTAAGCTATGTGACTTTATGCCAAAGAGGAGAAAAAGGCAGTTACCCAGACCTATACTTCTGACCTTTTTTTGAAAGTCTGCACTCATATGAGATGGATTGCATCCTATGAGAGCTTTTTCTCTATCCCAACTATAAAAAGTGTCTGAATTACTCAGAGCTATACAAAGCCAGCAGAGATGAACCTCTCCATGTGTTTCTCCATTGCAAGCACAGGTTATATCGAACTGAGCTGTGTACTCAGAGTAGGACACAGGAAATGTGTCTTGGGTAGCTGTAGAAAATGGACAGCTGTGGAAGGAACATGGAACAAGAAATCAGATTTTCTCACTTCTACCTCTATGGGCTGTGTTATGTTTGGAAGCACTGATGCAGCAGACCCTCAGACATATTCTTCCCTTTAAGTGCAGGCAGGTATGGAGGAACTGTTTGGGAAACCTAAATGGTACTTTGCCTATTGACAAAAACAATTCCACAGAACACAGATAATTCCAATATGAGGGATAGAAGGGAACATGAGAGGCTGCAAAGTCCCTTCTCCTATGTTTAATATCTCTATACATAGTTTTGGGAGAGCTTAGGACTAAATTGTTTTGTGAACTTCAGGAACAGACCCTCCAATCAGCAAGTTGACAACAATTAGCTTTACCTTAGAACAACTAACTCAGTCCATGATTATTATCCATAATTCCTTGATATTCACCCTAAAGCATTACTTACAGGCCCTCCTGTAAAGCGCATGAAGGTTCTTCACAATGCTGTATGTCTCTTGATTTTGGTAAGGAACTGAGATAGGCACCAGTGAAAAATTTCACATGAGTCATTTGTTTCTCATACCCTCCCTCAATGAGTCAGGCAGACTACAATTTGGAAATTATTCTGGTTTTGACAAAGATTAATGAGGAAGTGACTTATGCGTAAGACCAAAATAGTATATAATTTGCAAGTGCCATTTTCCACCTTTTTTGGTGCCAGAGTAATGGATATCAGCAAATGAGTTCTGGGCCAAGATTTCAATGAATTAATTTTATGTTGAATAATGCCTTAGGTCTAGAACATCTGATCTATTTTGGTGCTTCCCATTAAAACTAGCAGCAATTCAGTGCCCAAATAACTTTGCAGCTCTAATAATTTTTACCCTACAAATGTTCCTACTGAGATCTGTGTAAATATTTCTGTGGACAATCTGCCAGAATGTGGACAATCTGCCAGAATATGGCCCTTGGAACGGTACCCCATCTTATATATCCAACAAAGACACTCAAATTATCTGAAATAAGTCCTTGGTTAATAAATATAATTGATATACAGGATTGTAGAGCTACTATTAAAAGGAGTTTTAATAGGCTGCATAAATGGATGGACAAGAATCTCATGAAGTTCACCAAAGGAAAATACAAAACCTTGCCCCTGGAGATGAATAACTCCAAATACCAGTACAGGACAGAGATGACTAATTGGGAAGCAGGTTTGCTGAAAAACATCTGGATCTCTTTGTGGAAAACAGGTTGAACATAAGCCAGCAATATGCCCTTGTGCAAAGGAAGGCCAATGGAGTCCTAAGTTTATTAGAATACAGTCTTGCCTGGAAGTCCGAGGAAATGCTTCTTCCCCTTAAATCAGCACTGGAGAGACCACATATAGAGTGCCACATAATTCTATGTCTTTACACAGCATAGCATAGGAGAGAGGTAGGGGTGCCAGAAGCC
>VWZO01016698.1:175315-195807 GCA_013396975.1 Bucco capensis | reverse complement strand
CCACTGAGGCAGTCACACTATTGTAGAAAGCCACTAGGTTTGTCAGACAGGATCTGCCCTTAGTGAAGCCATGCTGACTGTCTCTGATCACCTCCCTCTCCTCCATGTGCCTTAGCAGACCTTCTAGGAGAATCTGCTCCATGATTTTCCCAGGCACAGAGGTGAGAGACATGCTGCACTGAATTACCAACATTAAATAGATACTTCACCAAAGACTAAATCAAGTATCCCCATGTAAGACCTAGGCTGCTTTTGGGCAGATGTAAAGCTCCTCACAGTGCACTGTTTAAACTGACAAGCATGCAAGTGAATCTGCCAAAATACTATCTGAATCTAGATCCTTCTAGAGCTCCAAAGAATGTATTTTTCCAGGTGTTGAAAGGTTTTGAGTAATGCCAGAGCCATGAGCAGCAGAAGCAAACCTTGGAAGAAAGGTCAGTAGGAGTTTCACATGAGTATTTCAGGCCTCACAAGGAAATTGTCTCCGAGTAAGGAAAGGAGAAGAGCTCTGAGTTAATATTTGCTGCTTTGAGTTATGCTGCATCTGAGCCAGAGCTAATAAAGTAAATTGACAAAGGGCAGTGTTTTAGCTTCATCTTTGCAATGGTGAGCAGCTAACTCTGCTGTTCCAGGGTTTATAAATCATATATAAGAAATAATTAATCTAGTCAAAAGCAGAGCTATCTGCAGCAAAGCATTATAGGTGAGGAAGGAATCCTCTACAAATGATCGTGGTATTTTACAATAATGGTCCCCAAATTGCAAATCATTGAAGAAATACAAATTAAAGGGTATAATTAACATTTATGATGCATGACTTGTACTGTGAAAGAAGTGCCCTTTTTACAAGGCTAGGCCAGGTTTCTGGGGTGTTGAGCATTTTCTCAGTAACTCCCTATTCTTTGGCAGGTGAGAGCCATCAGTAATATGTAGGATAGATTGCAGCAGCAATGCTAATAGCAGTTCTCACCATGGAGCTTCAATTAGCCATCATTTCAGATGCAGATACCCTATGAGCTGCATTGCTGTTCACATTGGTCTTCTTGTAACACACTTTTTTTACATTGGTATTACTGGACAAAGCAGTTTATTGAAGTGTTGGGCCCAATATGCCTATTAAAGTTTAGTTTGTATGCAGACATTGACCATTTTTGTGCTGAGACTTTACAAGGGGTTGAAGAGTTAGGCATCTGGTTGCCACTTGTGCAAAGGATTTCTGCTCCACATGGCTCTGTTTTTATTAGGTGTGCTTTTTACCCTCCTATTACTGAGCAATTTGAATAATCATTTTCCTACACTTTTCCCCTCTTTCTGTGTGGAAACCTAACCAAAGAGGAGGAATCATGGCATTTGTTTGTGTTGTTTCATACTCTTCCCCCTTGTGAAGATACTCAGGTGGTTGTTTCCACAAGGCTGTAGTAGCTACCCTGAATCAGTACAAAGGAAACAACATGTCCCTACATTTTTTGGAGAAGCCTTCCCAATGCAAACAAGGAGATTTTCTTCCCTGATAGAAAATTAATTTTGAGGTCTATATGAAGTTTTTTCCATGAAGTTGAGTGATTAATTTTAAATGTGTTTCCCCCCCCTTGATGTTATTCTTGTCTTTGGAATGTATAACATCCATTGAAAGTTCATTTTTGAACTTGGCTAGGCTTCAAACCCACACTCCTTAGCACTGTTATTTCTGAACTGATCACACAGTTGGAGCTGGGAGGAGGCAGGAGAATACATATTTCATGTGTTTTCTGTCATAGCTTGAGAAAATCTGAAAGCTGTTGTCAGAGAAAACAGAAGTACTACAAGACTGAGGTTAACACACTGACTCACCCCAAGGCATCCCAATTAAGGAAAGTTAGTGTCCCCATTATCAAAGTCATTGCCAGTGAGTAGTGCTGGACTTAAATGTGTTCACTGGGAGACATCCTGATTAAGCAGATCTCCTGAGTGTGTATCCTAATTAAATAGTGCATCTAATAATAGATGTTGCAACAGGTCACTGGCTGGGTGACAGGAGATTCCTGCTGAGGAGGAGTCTTGAAATTTGCTTTATTCATTTCTTATGAATGACTAGGCACAGGAAAGAAAAATATCTTCCTACGTAATGAATTCTGAACTTCTCAGAAACTGGTCCAACTACTTAGAATCCCAGCCTTGTGAGGGTTGGCAGGGAGCTTCCAGCTGCTCTAGGTGCAAGCCCTATGCCTGCCCTGGGCAGGGACACCTGGCACTAGAGCAGCTTGCTCCCAGCCCCAGCCAGCCTGGCCTGCAACACTGCCAGGGCTGGGGCTGCCACCACCTCTCTGGGCAACCTGGCACAGTGGCTCAGCACCCTCCTGGCCAACAACTTCTGCCTCACAGCCAACCCAAATCTGCCCTCCTCAAGCTTGTGTCCATTCCCCTAGTCCTAGCACTGCCTGACAGCCTAACAAGTCCTTCCCCAGCTCTCTTGTAGCTCCTGCAGATCCTGGAAGGCCACAAGAAGGTCTCCTCGTCTATACTTGGTTTGGTTTAGTGCATTCACTGAACTTTTAAAAGGGATTTATAGAGAAGCTTCCAAATTCGTGACTAATTAAGTCATAGATGAGCAATAGCAGTTTTATTTAAGCAAATTGGCTCAAATTGGTGAATCAACAATGACTGAGATGTCTGCCTATGATCAGGAGGGGAAGAATGTTTTGTGTATAGTATGGAACATTAACAGGCATGTAATAACAGTTAATTTTGACTGTTTTGTCATCCTGCATGTGCCCTCCTTCTCCAGATAACATTTAATCTTCTTTATGTGGATTTATAGAATCATAGAATCATAGAATCACAGAATGGTTAGGGTTGGAAGGGACCTCTGGAGCTCATCTAGTCCAACCCCCCTGCAGTGGCCAGGGACATCCCCAACTAGAGCAGCTTGCCCAGAGCCCTGGCAAGCCTCACCTTGAATGCCTCCAGGGATGGGAACTCAACCACCTCCCTGGGCAACCTGTTCCAGTGTTCCACCACCCTTGTGGTGAGGAACTTCTTCCTAATGTCCAATTTAAATCTACTCCTCTCCAGTTTAAAACCATTGCCCCTTGTTCTTTCATTCCAGGCCTTTGCAAACAGGCCCTCTGCAGCCTTCTTATATGTTCCCTTTAAGTACTGGAAAGTCACTATTAGGTCCCCCCGAAGTCTTCTCCAGGCTGAACANGATTGGGCTCATTCTAGGCTAGCATAGCCAACACAGAATCCCAGCATGTTAGGGGTTGGAAGAGACCTGTGGAGATCATCGAGTCCAAACCCCCTGGTAGAGCAGGGGCACCTAGAGCAGCTTGCACAGGATGGCATCCAGGAGGGTTTGGAATGTCTCCAGAGATGGAGAGTTTCCCACCTCTCTGGGCAGCCTGGGCCAGTGCTCCACCACCCTCCAAGGGAAAAAGCTCCTCCTCGTGTTCAGCTGGAGCTTGCTGGCTGCTAGTTTGTGCCCATTGCCTCTAGTGCTGTCACTAGGTGCCAGAGCACCAAGCCTGGCCCCATGCTCCGGCCCCCCACCCTGGAAGGATTGCTAAGCATTGCTCAGATTCCCCTCTCAGGCTGCTCTGCTCCAGCCTAACTCCTCTTAGGTATCCCTACTTAGTTAGATATGAGAGAGCAGGGCAGGGAGAGGGAATTGTTGAGAGTTTGGGTGGATTGAGATGCCTTTGGACAAAGTCATTTTTACATGGACAATGAAGACACAAAAATGCTAAGGGTCTTGGTTTAAGCTTCTGCTTTGTTACATACTTAAAGTTAGACTGAATGGTCTTTGGGACTGTGGAAACAACTGAGTTATTTAGTCTGCAGGATTTCAATGGAGTAAAAGGGAAGAAATCAAGGCTGAAGGAAAATGATATCTGACAGGCAGATTTACATGTTTTGTTGGCTTGAGGACATGAATAAACAAATTGTCCAACATTTGGTGAAATATGCCCTGTGTAATGGAAAATCATTTGCCAGAGTTCTGTTATACCACACAGACATTCTGAGCTGTGTAGCTTTGAAGTGTTAGTAGACTAATTGCTCATTCTGCTCACTTACTGCTGAGTTTCTTTCCTATCAATGAGTTGAGCTATGCCCATTTAGCTCTGTTATAAACTAAAATTTTCATGCTGTTGATACCTTTCTGCCTTCATCAGTCTTGAATATGACCCGTTGTACTCTTGTTTTACTAAAACAAAGCAGGGAAGCTACTACCTTTTAGTTATTTCTTTTAGTTTACTCTTTTAGAGGGTAGGATAAAGAAAGCTGATCATGATTTTCAAGGTGTTCTCTCTTTAGCTGGCATAGGGAATTTCCTCACCCTGCTAGGCCTTTGCATCATGTACTACCTGTTGGAAATGGGGTGAAGCTTGCACTGTTGATACAGGTTTAATCTTCTGCTTTCTACATGAAAATGAATTAAAAATGCAGCTGAAAAGGAATGGGTTAAAAATCTATTAAAATATTATTTTCTAGAAGCCTGAGTCTGTGGCTACAGTGAGTAACTAGGCTGAGAAAATTCAAAGGATAGGGTACAGTATAGATTTCATTACCCTTTTAGCCTGCAGAAAATCCTCTTGTGTGCTTTTCTTTCTTTTTTTTTTTCCCCTAAAAGGACATGATTTTGCTCTCAGTACAGAAGCCAGTGGAGTTCACACTGTGATGAGGCATTCCCCAAGATGCTCTTAATTTAAGTGCTGCTGGTGTGAGAATCAACAGAACATCTTGATTAGAGTATCTAAAGTAGCCAAATTGAATTTAAATCTTTGATCAACCCATCTTTAATCTGATCATTTCTCTAATAGGAAATCTAACATTTAATTATAGAGGCTTACATGAAAGTATTGAATACCAGAGCATTCTACTGATCTTTTCTAGGAGGCTTTGAAGAATGGAAATCTTGCCTCTTTTGTAACTTATCATCAGAGAACTTTTGTTAGCTTCCTTGTCTCCATAAAGGAGACAATTTGTCCATGAAGCTGCTTTATGCTCAGAAATTAGCTGTCTTTTCTTAACTTCTTAATCTTAGGGACTACTTTGTAGCCTGAAAATACAGCTAGAATTCAATAATGACAATTTTTTCTTGTATGGCTGAAGTTAGGAGTGACTAGAAGAAATTATTCTTTACCAAAGAATTCAGTGAAGTGTTCTGAAGTAATATAAGAATAAAGGAAAAAGGACTGTGGGAGAGGATTACCATTTCTTTGTGGAAGGACATCTATTATCTACCCAGGAAAATGTCACAACAAGTTGCATTCCACTAGTGGGGAAAAAGGCACAATCACATTTCCTTGCTCCTGGAAAACCTGAATCCACATCTGGTACCTGGCCAGTTAGGAGGGTTATAAACCCAGTAACCTGGGTTATTCTTCCCCTAGAACAAACTCAGTTCCTCATGGTGTTGCAGTTTACTATCACCTAAATTACAAATACAGAAGCTTGGATCACAGAGTCATTAAGGTTGGAAGAGACCTCTAAGATCATCAAGTCCAACCCTCAACCTATCACCCCCATGCCACTAAATCATATCCTTAGGTACCACATCTAGATGTTTTTGGAACCCCTCCAGGGATGGTGACTCCAGCACTGCCGTGGGCAGCCTGGACCAATGCCTAACAGCTCTTTCTGGGAAGAAATTGTTCCTAATATCCAATCTAAACCTTCCCTGCTGCAGCTTGAGGCCATTTCCTCTTGTTCTCTCACTGCTAACCCAGGAGAAGAGACCTACCCCTACCTTACTACCACCTCCTGTCAGGGAGCTGTAGAGAGAGCTAAGGTCTCCCCTGAGCCTCCCCTTCTCCACACTAACCAAGCCCAGTGCCCTCAGCTGCTCCTCATAAGACTTACTCTCCAGACCCTTTACTATCCTTCTTGCCCTCCTCTGGACACACTCCAATGTCTCTGTGTCCTTCTTGTAGTGAGACTCCCATGCTTGGGTTGTTCTTGCAGTGGCACTGCAGCAGCAGCTGCCCTGGCGGATAAGAAGAGGCAATGTAAATGCAAGGGATGCCCTTGGGGCTGGCTGCAGATGGTGGAGTAGAGCAGGCTGTGTGCTCACTGCCATGGTGCTTCTGGCTCCCTGGAACAGACATTCAGATTTCTCCTGGTTACTTGCCTTCTCCTGGATGTGTATATCCTTTTCAGGTTCTTCTTGTCTTACTCTATTTCAAATGTTTCTGACATAGAATCCTAGACTGGTTTGGGTTGGAAGTGACCTCTGGAGCTCATCTAGTCCAAGCCTCCTGCAGTGGGCAGGGACATCCCCAACTAGAGCAGCTTGCCCAGAGCCCTGGCAAGCCTCACCTGCAATGCCTCCAGGGATGGGAACTCAACCACCTCCCTGGGCAACCTGGTCCAGTGTTCCACCACCCTCGTGGGGAGCAACTTCTTCCTAATGTCCAGTATAAGTCTACTCTTCTCCAATTTAAAACCATTGCCCCTTGTCCTTTCACTCCAGGCCTTTGCAAACAGGCCCTCTGCAGCCTGCTTGGAAGTTCCCTTTAGGTCCTGGAAGGTCACTAGTAGTTCCCCTGAAGCCTTCTCTTCTCCAGGCTGAACAATCCCAGCTCCCTCAGCCTGTCCTCAGAGCAGAGGTGTTGCAGCCCCTGAGCATTCTCGTGGCCTCCTCTGCACCTGCTCCATCAGCTCCATGGCCTTTCTGTGTTGAGGGCTCCAGAACTGGACACATCAAAATAGGAAGGTAATGGCATGAAGATAAACACTGGAGAAATTGAAGCCATGGGTAGAAAAGATATGTCTGAGGCACTTTAGTGTAAGTCAGGGTTATTTCCATTAATATTTTAATGAGATCTTGCTGTTATGAGTGACAACGTCCAACCCTCAATTATATAGCTTTTCTGGTGGGACTACTCTTCTTTTCACCTAAGATGTCACTTTCATAAGTTTCTAGATCCCAGCCAGGAAAGAAGAGGAAAAGGTGAATTTCTTGTCAGTTGTAGTGTTGCTTATATCTCATGTTTTTTACCTCCCCTTCTCCCACTCTCTGCTTTAGAGGTATCAGTTCCCCAGAAGTGTGCTTTCTGTTAATAGCTGTTGAAAGAATGAAGTAGGCTCTGGAGATGTGTTCAGATACTAATTTAGAGGGGAGCATCATCTTTTTTTAGTCCATTTTTTTTTACTGTATTTCTTGTGTCTCCTGCACATTCTAGAATGCTTGGGACAGAGAGGAGTGCAGGGAGTTCAGTCCATCTCACCCACAGCTAGATGAACAAGGCCTGGAACACTTCAAGGTTTGTTTCTGCTCGTAGCTGCCTCCAGTGACAGGTGTGCCACAGCATCCACCAGCACTCTGCTGGAGTGTTTTAGCTGCCCTGCTTCCCTGGATACTTCTCCTGGTTCCAACCTGAATCTTTCTTGCTGCAACTGAATCTATNAAAGCTGAGGAAAGGGGCAGGATCACCTCCCTGCTCCTGCTGCCAACACTGTTCCTGCTCCAGGCCAGGATGCCCTTGGCCTTCTTGTCCCCCTGGGCACACTGCTGGCTCCTGTTCAGCTGTCACTCAGCACCCCTAGGTCCCTGTGTGCCTGGCAGCTCTCCAGCCATATATATCCATGTCTTCTGTCTACTATATTTCATGTACCATTGCATTTCCTCTATTACTTATTATTGGGAATTAGCAGAAAGGTGTAAGCTGTTTAAGTATGACTAATATGACTGGAGGATTATTGACTTAGAAGTGAGAAGAAAAGAAGAGTAGACAAGATAGCTGCTAAAACCAGGAGACTTACATGGCCATTTAATGATAAGAAAAGCCAGTGCAAGCCTAAGTTACTGCTGCCTGCCAGCAGCCTGCATGATAGCAAATGCTATTAAGAGTATCTTGCACTTGGCCCAAGCAATGTGGTAGGAACAGAGGAGAATCAGTACAGATGTGTAGTCAGAAGAGAATCTGGACTGGGTTTATTTATTTACTTGTTTTTTGTGGTTGTTACAACAGCTAAGACAGGTGGATCCAGTAAGAAAACAAACCAGTTGTGATCTCCACGTTCGTTGATAACTGAGTGTACCTGTGCTTGATTATTGTTGAGATGCCATTCAAAGGAAAAACTGTTATGCTACCACCCCTCCTGAGTTCTCTTTCATTGTATATTCCCATTGGAAAATGCAGTTTTGCCAACATCAACATGAAAAACTTGTTTTCTGAAGGAAGCAAAGTTGAGATTTTTGGCATTTGTGGTGTACAAACTGCTTTGTAGTGATTTGAAAAGTGCCAGGATTTCCCTGCACTGCTTCTCAGTTGTTCATAAGAATCACAGAATCATTATGGCTGGAAAAGCCCTCTGAGATCATTGAGTCCAAGCATCCAGCCAACACTGCCATGCTCACCACTAACCCATGGCCCCAAGCACCACAGCTACACATTCTTTGAGCACTTCCAGGGATGATGATTCCACCACCTCCTTGGGCAACCTGGGACAATGCCTGAGAACCTTCTAAGTGAAGAAATTCTTCCTAATCTCCAATCTGAACCTCCCCTGGTGCAACTTGAAGCCATTTCCTCTTGTCCTATCCCTGCTTGTGACTGGAACAGGCTTGAAAGAAGCAGCAACTGGAGGCACCGAGCAGATAAAATGTGAATTCCAAGAGCTGCCTTCACTTGCAGTCATGGTGTTAAACTGTTCTTGGTAACACTTCTCATCACAACCTGCCACAGGCACAGTGGAGCTTCTGTTACCTGTAAGGTATAAAAGTAGTTTAGTTTAAAGTCTGGCAAAGGGAATGGTTTTAGGCACTTTTGCTCTGGCTGGGAGATGTTTAGGTAGCACCATGGATCTCACAAATGTGTATGGAGAGAAAAAAAGTCCTATCATTAGCAGAACTCCTGGTTTTTGATAGGGAATTCTCCATCCCTTCTGTTCTGCAGAGCTGTTGTGCAGCTGAAAGGTTGTTCATGAAGCCACATGAAGGTACATTTGTCCCTGGAGGTGTTTCAGAAACATTTGGATGCTGTGCTTAGGGCCATGGGTTAGTGGTATGGCAGTGCTAGGGATGCTTGCACTGGATGAGCTTAGAGGTCTCTGCCAACCTTAATGATTCTGTGTGATTTAGTCCATTTCTGTATCCTGCATTAGTAACCCTGCAAACTGCTAGAATTTTTTAGGTCTACCTTGCAGCTTCACAGTAGTTTTCTGGGAAAGGCTGAAAATAGTTTGTGGAACTATTTCTGGCTTTTCTGCTGATGTGACATACTGCTTTGATGTCCCTTGCTACATAACAACCTAATGTCATCTCCAATGACTTCACAGTGCACAGAAAATGTGGAAGTTTGCTATTGTTGACCTGTTGTGCATCTCTGATGACAAGTCTGCACTGGGGTACCTTATCCTGCTTGTCATGACTCCCATTAATCCGAGGTGCACTCCACAGCCCTGCTGGCAACACTTCCAACAAGGCAGACTCACACCTCTGTCCTTTCAGATAAAGTAATTAATTTCTGCTGGTAATATAGCATTAAAAAAAAAAGTTGTGTAACTTTCATTAGCACATTTTCAGGGTGCATTTTATGGAGGAAAAGAAAAAAGAACTCTCTGGAAGCAATTTGCACAGACGTCAGTGCTTCTCCTACCTGTGTGGGTGCTCTCACCTTGGGAAGGTGATAAAGCCAAGATCTATTAGCAGTGTGGGACTCTTTCTGCTTTGTAGCTCTGTTTTAATACAGTGCTGACAAATGCATTCAACACATTTTCATGCTGTCCTATATATAGGGATGCTCTGTAGTATTTGCAGCCAGTGGCTGTGTGCCTTTAGATATGCTGTGCAGAAAAGCAAGGGAAAATATGAAAGCAGGGAAGAAATCTGCCTTTTAAAATCCAATTTGTCAATGGGAATGAAAGCAATCCTGTGCCTGTAAGTAGAGCAAAGGCAAGTGATGTGATACAGAAAGATTGTTTTCTTCTCTCCTGTGCATTTACTTTTTTAATTAAAATAAGTTAACAACTAGGTGCTATTTAAAGCTTTTCTGCACATGCCACAGGGCTTTCAGTGTCCTGTCACAGTGAATCATCCTGTATGGAAACATGGCAATGTCAGGCAGGCTTTGGTGTTCTGGGGTAGTGCTTGATTCAGCAAAATGAGGTAGGAAACTGAGCACTAAGGTATCATTAAAATAGAAACCAGCTAGCTTCAGAGGTGCAATGTTACCTTAATGACAGGAGTAGGTGGCAGAATGGTTTTGCATCCAAAATATAGAATCCCAGCCTTGTGAGGGTTGGCAGGGAGCTTCCAGCTGCTCTAGGTGCAAGCCCTGTGCCTGCCCTGGGCAGGGACACCTGGCACTAGAGCAGCTTGCTCCCAGCCCCAGCCAGCCTGGCCTGCAACACTGCCAGGGCTGGGGCTGCCACCACCTCTCTGGCCAACCTGGCACAGTGGCTCAGCACCCTCCTGGCCAACAACTTCTGCCTAACAGCCAACCCAAATCTGCCCTCCTCAAGCTTGTGTCCATTCCCCTAGTCCTCCTGACTTGCACCTTCTGGCATTCAGCTGTTTTCAAAGAGTGCTTCCTCAAAATAAGGAGTAAAATAATGATTTCAGGGCTCAGTATGGTTTGTTCATGGCTTAGGAAGAGACAAGTGATGACTCTTGAGGGGTGACAAACATGAGTTTGACGTTGCCTGCATCATTTTTATGTATAACTCAGTGGTATTAAAAGAACGAATGAGTACAAACTTGAGATATCTATAGACATTTTCCTAGCAATCTTTATTTGAATGTTATCCCACAGTACAGAAGCTGCTGGTAGATCAGCAGATAAACTGTGGCCTTATGATTCAGAAATGTAAGACTAAGTGCCTATGTTGAAATAAATCTCTGAGCTCTGTATCAGGCACTTGAATTGATATCCCCATTATGTGACACGTGTACAGCAGGACCTGGCTTTATCTGTCCTTGGCAGCCCTCTCACAGAATGATTTAGTTTAATTACCATCATCTGTGTAATCAGTGTGAATTTTATGTAAATGAGAGAGAGTGTGAGATGGACACACAGCAGAGTGAGGAAAAAATGTAGTGTTTTTAATGAGTGTTGGGATTAAGGTTGAATTGCTGTGCTTGCATTCCTTCTACATTTGCTTTCCTAAGTGCTGTGTTGGATGGCATGCAAATCCATATGGAGACTCCAGTCACTGGAATTAATGTTTTGATCAAAAGTAGAGGTGTGCAACAAGTGGGGTTCCCCAGGGGTCAGTACTGAGTCCAGTCCTGTTCAACATCCTTCATCACTGCCCTGGATGAAGGGATGGAGTGTACCCTCAGCAAGTGTGCTGATGACACAAAACTGACAGCCCATCAGGCTGTGCTGCCATTCAGAGTGACCTGCACAGGCTGAGAGCTGGGGGACAGAAACCTAATGAAGTTCAATGAGGCAAATGCACCTGGGGAGGAATAACCCCATGCACCAGTAGGTCAGGGGTTGATCTGCTGGCAAGCAGCTCAGTGGAACAAGGCCTGGGTGTCTGGGTGCCAGCAGGGTGCCCATGAGGCAGCAATGTGCCCTTGGGGCCAAGAAGGCCAATGGCATCCTGGGCTGCATCCAGAAGAGTGTGGCCAGCAGGGCCAGGGAGCTTCTCCTTCCCCTCTCCTCTGCCCTGGGGAGGCCACAGCTGGAGGATTGGGTCCAGTTCTGGGCTCTGCCCTGGTNCTCCTGTTTTCCCTGACTTTAGCTTAGCTGCTTAAGCAAGACAGAAACTTTGCTCTTCTCCATTCTACAGCACAGCTGTTCAAAGGACCACATGGTTTCCAGGTAAAAAGCTCCTGTGCTCCAGAACTCTTCATTTGAATCATACAAAGGTGATAAATAAAGATGGCCACTGCCAATCAGCCCTTTTCAGATCAGACATGCCTAGAAAGAAGCAGATGTATGCAGCTCCTCTATTTCTCAAGTCTGATCAGAGCTGCAGCTAGAGACAGTCCTTCCTTGAAACTTTCTGAGGCTTCACCAAATACCTGTTTGTTTAGCTCAAATGTTTCACTCAGAATAATTAAGGCTTTAAAAATCTTCACGTGAGTATTACAGGTTTGTGCCTAGCCTCCTGTTGGATTTCACCCTTGTAAATATCTGGGCTTTATAACCAGATTTTGGGGAGGATTCAGTACCTGGACTACCTTCCCAACAGGGATGACTGCTTCCTGATGAATTAGGCCCATGAAAATGTGATTTTATTATTGCTAATAGCAGGAAAAAAAAAAAGATGGCATGTAAATTTCACAGAGCAGATGCACTGTCTGCTCACAGGCAAATATCAGCTTCAACCCCAAATTTAGATGAGAAATCTAAATTTCTTGGTAACCAGACATATTGTTTGTCTATAGTCCCAGTTTCTGTCATTACTGCAAGTGTTTCAGATAAAAAGCAGCATGTGCTTTCTGTGCAAATAATGGCAGATTAATGGTAGATGAATGGCAGTTTGTCAGGATTGAAGATCTTCTGGAGTTTGTAATAGCAGTCCAAGGGCTCCTGCAATCTGACTTCTTAATATAGCTTCTTTTTTCCCTCTTGTCCTCCCATTTCCTCCTCTTACAAATCCAGTACAAGTGTCTGTGACTTGTATGCAGCTAAGTGCTGCTCTTCAGCTACACTTGTATGGAATGCAGTGTGTCTAGAAAAGTTTAGTCTCAGCATATGGCTGGAATGGAAGAGTTCCTCCTATCATATTTAGCAATCTTGGGGGGTTTTGGTGTTAAATCTAATTGATGTTGTCTTGTAAGGAATGCAGGCACAGTCTGACAATCCCTTGTGGTCTCCTGTGGCCCCTGGTGCCATAACTGTGCCCACAGCAGAGGGAGCATTAAACTCATTGCCCACGGGAAAGTGTGGGGAGNCAGCTCAATGGTTCTGAAACCCCTGCAGGGATGGGGACTCCAGCACCTCCCTTGGTAGCCTGGGACAACACTTACCAATCCTTTCACTAAAGAATTTTCTCCTTTATATCAAATCTAAACCTCCCCTGCTGCAACTTGAGGCCATTTCCTCTCATCCTCTCACTGCTAGCCCTGGAGAAGAGCCCTACCCCCAGCTCACTGCAACCTCCTGTCAGGGAGCTGTAGAGAGAGCTAAGGTCTCCCCTGAGCCTCCTCTTCTCCACACTACCCAAGCCCAGTGCCCTCAGCTGCTCCTCAGCACACTTGTGCTCCAGAGCCCTCCCTAGCCTCCTTGCCCTTCTCTGCACACACTCCAATGCCTCTGGCTCCTTCTTGGCCTGAGGGGCCCAAAGCTGAGCCCAGCACTCTAGGGGTGGCCTCCCCAGGCCTCCTCCATTTTCCTTCTTCCTTGCATGCCAAGGTCAGGTGGATTGTGCACAGGTCTGGTGCTAATTATAAATGTTTTTCCTTCTTAAATGCTCAATCCTTAGGAAGTTTGGATGAATAAACAGATCCTAATATTCAAGAGCTGTGCCATTGTTAGCACTTGCTATTCGACCTGTTTGTGCTTTGGTATTTAGAGGAAGAAAGGCAGAGGTTTTGTTGCCAGCTGGTAGCATATTGGTGATCTGCCTGCTGGAAGGTGCACTTTGGCTGAAGTGCTTCTGCTGCTTTGAATCTTTCTTTTTGCAGAAGGTCTAGTCTGCAACACAATCTGTTCTCAGAGGGAGAGACATGAAAAACTGCCTTCTCTTTCCTCCAAATGGGAGGACACTAATGGGTATGGAAGGCTGTGTGCTGTAGTGCCAGTTCACATGGCAACCAGTTAAAACAAAACAAAAAAACCCCCCAAACATCATATGAAGGGAAGGAGTGAAAAAGCAAGGAGTTTAGTGTCCATTTTTCAGGCTACTCCATCCTCCTCTGCCACTATGTAGTAAATCAGGTACAAAACAAGTATTTCTGAATGTGGAAGTATTTTTGAATTGCCAAGAGCAGTGGTAAATATAAGTTATCCTTGTAGTAACTAGGGAAATACTCAGTTTGGGGAAATTAGGAAAATAGTAAGGCTTAAACTAATCTTTGCAGGCTGGTTCTTATTTCTCAATGGGATTATTAATAGTGAAAGGAAGTAGTCTGTGCTGCAGTCACAGCAGAGAGATGTCTCATCACTTAAAGGGCAGGGGCAGAGCAATCAGAGGAACTGTAGAAAATTGGCTCAGCTGTAATTGAGCATATTTGGAATTCTAAATATATGCTGAAAGAAATTAAGAGGCAAATCCTTGGGGTTGTAGTCAGGTCTGAGGATGGCTGGTGATGCAGGAAGTACAAAGAAATGGTGGAGAAAAATTTCCAAGTTTGTATTTTAGCTGTAAACATTTTCCCCTGCTGGCAGGAGCTAAAATTAGATGTATTCATATTGTTATATAAATGCACATTTGGCAACAACTGCAGATGCTGCCTGTCCTTGCAGCAGCAGCTCAAAGAGACATCAGGAGGTTCATGTGATGATCAGGGGAGCTTGAGTATGATCCATGGATTCCCATCAATATTGCAGAGTTCTGCTGTAGTTATGAACATTGCTGTAGTGAATGCCTCTCACTAAATGCTTATTTACATTTACATTTACTGACAAGGTTTCCAACACTTACCCTTCAGCCTCAGGACACTGCTTAAAGTTTAATGACTGTGCTTTGAATGAAAATGAGTAGGTATACTTTGCAAGAGGAGTCTGGAAAATGGATAAACAGAACAAAAAGACCAAATTTTTATGTGTAGACAGACTTCCAGCATCACCTGAGAAGCCTGTCATAAAGCACAGCAGGTACAAAGAGAGCAGCTGATGGGCAGAGCTTTGCACAGCATCCTAGATGTGTGCTGGTCTTGCTAAGGTGAGCTGGGCTGAAGAGACACTGAGCTTCTGAAGTATCCCAGTATGTCAGGGGTTGGAAGGGCCCTAGAGAGATCATCTAGTGCAACCCCCCTGCCAGAGCAGGAGCACCTAGACCAGCTCACACAGCAATGTGTCCAGGCAGCTCTGCAATGGCTCCAGACAAGGAGACTCCACANCCCTTGTTAAATTTCATCAAGTTTCTCCCTGCCCATGTCTCTAGCCTGTCCAGGTCACTCTGGATGGCAGTGACTCTCACGATTCACTGAAGTGGCATGCAGACATTTTCAGGTGCAGTTTAAAAGGATGTCAAACTCTGCATGTTTGTGAGACTTACCTGTGTCTAGAACCATGTATTTTTCATGCTTTGGTAGTGAACACTTTTGCTTTAATTTCTAGGTGTTGAATACTTCCAGTTTGATGTGGTTAGGTTGAGGAATGGCTCTCCTGCCTCTTTGTATTACTACTTGTAGTGTTTTGGTTTGCAGATGCAGTAGCAGCCAAGTGGCTCAGAAAGATCCAGTAACTTGTATTTCTCTGTGAACATTTGGGTTATCTCCACATCCTGCTTTTTTGCAGAGGGCAGGTAGACATTTGCACTGCTTTTCAGCAGCATTTCCCCAAGAATTTCCTGATAGCCTTACCCTGCTTGAGTAGTATTTTCTGTTAGGATGAAAATCCTCTATCTCCTCATGAATAACAAAGCTCAGTGAGGTGGAAAAGTGACTCTGGAGCTCTGTGATTCACCTGGGAGAGAGGAGGCTTTGATCTTGACTTTTTCCCTGGTGCCTTGATGCACAGAAGTGTATATCTGGGCAAAACTGCATGAGCCTTGGTTTGAATGGGCCTAAAGCAGTTTGGTGTTGTTAATTCTACTGTTGTGGTGTTTGCACACAAGAATTGGTTAAGAAAAGGCCTAGTGAGAATAGTAAGCACAACCTCTGTAAGCAGCTTGGCTAGCTGCAGCAATGGGGAATGGCAAACTGCTCCCATTCTGCTCTGAGTCTGACTCAGCTCTGAAACAATGAATTCTCATCTGATCAAGATGTGAGAGAATGTGAGTCTTGAGTTTCCCAGTCTCCCTGGACTCTCTTTTACTGTGTATAAAATCCCAGCAGTCCTCTTCTGTGAGGCTTGCAGCTTGCTTATTCACACCATCATTAAGGTTGGAAAAGACTTTTAAGATCATGAAGTGCAACTGTCAACCTATCCCCCCCATGCACTAAACCATGGCCCTAAGGACCACAGCTATGTGTTCTTAATTCAAGGTTCAGGAAAACAGCTTCTGAGGCAAAAGTTATTGGTTTTTTTTGTTTGTTTTAGATGTGGTTGGTTGTTGTTTTTTTCAGGAAGGAGGGAGGGTTTAATTTGGTTTTGTTTTATTTTTTGCTAAAGGTTGAGTTTCCAAGTTGGCTTTGATAATACTTTTAGAGTTGCCCTAGTAAAGGTAGATTCCATCTTTTGTGTGATTTCCTGACCAACAGTCAAACCCTGTTCCCTCACAGAGTGATCAGCACACAACCCTAACACCCCTAAGGATGCTTTGTGCTTGCTTGCTGCTCTCTTGAAATGGCAAACATGGCATTTTACAAGGTCACAAACATTTTTCTACCTTTCTTATGTAAACTTTAATATGCAGAGAAGGTCACTCTACCCAATATCACCCTAGTTCAACAGAGCTAAGTCTTAAGGGAATGCTTCTTTAGCCTAGGACCTGAAGCTGAGCCAATACAGAAGTACATAAAAACCCTACCCTGATTCATGTCTCTGAAGACCAAGATAATAGACCACAAATCTTTTTCCTTGAAAGTTATACTCTATATCTGATGCTCCTGTGACTTATTTAATTAGTGCTTAATATTTTTATGAATAGAACTGTGATGGTGATACAGAGGAAGGCTTGAGAAGGTTTGCTTGGAGTTCTGTGCTACATAGAAAAGGTTATTTATTTCAGTGATGAACTGAGTGAACTTCTGCACAATAACTGCAAGTGCTTGCAGAATTCACTCACTGCTGTTGGCCCACATTTTTGCCTGTCTTTCACAGATATGTGGAATCATTTTGTTAAAACAGTTAGGTATTATATATTAGTAATTTTGGTATGCTAAGAAAGCACTGGATCTTCAAGGTTATTTGACAGCTGTCTGTCTCACAGATTGTAGTACATGAATAATGCTGTGTTTGTGTGGCTGGCTGTGCTTTAGACTGCTTAACAATGACTAAAATTGCTTTTATTCTGTCATGGTTTAACCCCAGATGACAACTAAGCACTACACAGCTGCACCATCCTTCAGGAGACCTGGGAGGGTGAAAGTGGGAATCATGGGTTGAGATAAGAGCAGTTTAATAATTGCAATACTAATAGCAATGGGAAAGGGAGATAACAAAGAAATAAAACCCAAGCAAGATAAGTGATGAAAATGAATGAGTCTCTCACCATTGACCAGTCCCTGAGCAGTGTCCTCCTGGGCAGCCTTCTCCCTACTTTCTTACTGAGCATGATGCCATATGGCCTGCAATATCTCTTTGGTCAGCTGGGCTCAGCTGTGTCCCCTCCCCAGCTCCTTGTGCAGCCCAAGCCTCACTGGTGGGCTGAGGAGCAGATGAAGCCTTGACTCTGTAAGCACTGCTCAGCCCTAGCTAAATCATCTCTGTGTTATCAACACTGCTTCCAGCACAAAGCCAAACAGGGCCTGATTCCAGCTACTAGGAAGAAAATTAACTCCACCCCAGCCCAAACCAGCACACTCAAATGTTTTCATTAGGGTTCCCTACAGGCCAAGCTCCAGTATCAAAGTATATAAGTCTTTTTGTAGGTTTTTTTTTGTGTGTGTGTGTAATGAGAAGAGGCAAAGTCTTTAGCACAAATGGATTACAATTTCCAATAGTAGATGAGAAAGCTTTAGAACTGCAGCATGCTTTGCTTTTCTTTGCCATCCTCTTGTCCACAATGTTCTTCTAATCCCATTAATGCCTTTCTTCAAAAGTAGAGAATACAGTAGCTGCATCCCTGAGAGGAAAGGACAAACTGACAAGATCACTTGGTGCATTATGCTGGGCTGATAGATTGTTTAAATCCTGCATTTGTAATGCAGATGGAAATAAACAGTTTCTGAGCAAAAGCTGATTAAAGAATTGAGTCAGAATTTTGTATCACAAAGGAATTGCTTACAGAAGCAAACTGACAACAGCAGTGGTGCCCAAGGGCTTAAGCACAAAACCCACCAAACCCCTCAAATAGCCCCAGCAAACCAATAAAACCACAAAAGCCTCACGAAATCCAAGCTCCACAAATGGTCACATGTGGGTGGTGATGAATTCACTCAACTCTGTTACTTTAACAGGAGGATAAAGGATCATCAAATACTCATGCCATGGGATCACAGACACACAATCCCAGCATGATGAGGGTTGGCAGGGACCTCTGGAGATCATCTAGCCCAAATCCCCTGGCAGAGCAGGAGAACCTAGAGCAGCTTGCACAAGATGTGTCCAGCTGCCTTTGGAATCTCTCCAGAGATGGAGACTCCAGCAGCTCCCTGGGCAGCCTGGGCCAGTGCTCCAACACCCTCAAAGGGAAAAAGCTCCTCCTCCTGCTCAGGTAGAACTTCCTGTGTTCATAGCATTTAACAGACCTGAACTTCACCTCTATAAAGGTGAGGAGGCCCTCAGGATGTGTTTCAAGGAATCAAATCCAGTGAGTCAGTGTCCAAAAAATTTGCTGTCTTCATTTTATGTTGTTACAGAATCATAGAATCCTAGAATGGGCAGGTTGGAAGGGACCCTAAAGATCATCTAGTTCCAACCTCCCCACACTGAGCAGGGATGCCAATCACTAGCCCAGGTCACCCAGGGCTGCATCCAGCCTGGCCTTGAACACTGCCAGGGATGGAGCAGCCACAACCTCTCTGGGCAACCTGTGCCAGTGCCTAACCACTCTCTGGGGAAAGAACTTCCTTCTAATCTCCAATCTAAATTTCCCCTCCTTCAGCTTATAACCATTCCCCCTTGTCCTATCACAGTCTGACCGCCTAAAAAGTCTCTCCCCTTCTGTCCTATAATTTCCCTTTAGGGACTGGAAAACTGCTATGCAGAGGCTGTGGATATAAATGAGATGCTCAAGTTCTAATTAGAGCTGAGCCCTTCCATTCTCTTGACCTTTTGGCAAGTTTGGGCTTAGCATCCAAATCCTGTATTGATTTTGTTGATTCTTTGAGTTAGCTGTGGTTTCTGTGTGTGGATATTAGAATTGCAGCCAGATCTGGGTGTGAACTGTTACTAGCCCAGATAGTGATCTATCTTCTAAGCTGTTGTTTCTGTAGTGCTGTCTGCTCTCCATCAGGAAAGTAGATGGATTGAATTCCTGAATTTTCTCTGGCCTTCCTTTCTTGTCAGTTCCCATGAATTTATAAGCTTTCATTATAAAGATTTGGTCTTTAATATACTGCCTTTGGCTTATTTAGAGTCATCCTCTGAAATGCTCCACAGGGAGCTATATTTTTACTTGACTTTCTATAAACAGAACTCTGAGTGTACTGGGAAAAGAGGAAGTTTAACACTGGAGGCAATCTGTGAATTTTAGCCTAACAAGCTGGATGTATGACTTCAGCTGCAGAACGTGGAGCTGGAAAAAAAACACCCCTAATTGAATAAAATACTACAAAATCACTGTTCAGAGGAAAACCACAGAGGGGTATAGATTCCTCTAGGTGTAGCAACAGAGATAGCATTTGCTACATGGCTTTTTTTGGAGATTTTGGCTGACTGTTAACTCCAGATAAGCTGCATATTAATCCCAGTGCTGTCTTCTGGGGGTGCAGGCATCACAAAGCATCCAGCAGGCAGTACCAAAGCAGCAGGTAAACTAACTACCCCAGGGCCAGCCCCTGAACTACAAAGCAGCTGTGGTGGAGACAGCTTCAGAGTCATCAGGTGAGGAAGCAGCCAGCACCAGCAGAGCAGGGGAAACCTCCCTTGTTTTCTCCATCAGGGATAACAGACAGGGCCTGACAAAGCCCTGCTGCTCCTGGGAGGAGCAGGAGTGGAGGAGGAGGATGGTTGTGAAGCAGGACTCTGAGGGGAAAGACCCTTGGGAGGCAGCCTCATGCTGAGGGCTGTGGGAGGCAGAGGGCAGCAGTCCCTTCTGCTCAGAGGGGTCCAAATGTGCTCCCCCAGCTTCAGCCCCTCCCCTGACCCTCAGGCACACACATGCAGTGCCTTTGCCCTCAGTGCAGCAGCCGCAGTGCAGTCCAGCTCCAGGCTGCTCACAGTGGGCACTGCGGCATCATCCCTGGCTGCCTCCTGCTCCCTGCCACTCTGTGCCCTCTTGCCAGGGCTGCTGTCACCTGGCCTGCAATGCAAGTGCCAGCTAGGTGTGCAAACAGAGCTGAGGAGTCTCTGCCTGTAAAAATGGAGATTTGTAGATGAAAAGCACCCTGGAAAGGCAGTTCCACCAGCTCTGTTATCCTTGGCATCTTAAGATCCATACAATATTGATCCCTGTACCTACCTCTGATGGTGTTAAGTATTTCCTCCTGTCACAGATGAAAAGCTTCTGGGACAGGGATGTGCCTGAGGAGACAGGAGAGATGAATAGCAGAGCAGGGAACTGCATGCAGGTCACAGCCCAGCCTCCTAGGCAGGAGCATGGCTTTGGTTGCCTTCCAGCATCATGTGCACTCCTGGGGCTGCAGAGAAGTTCTGGGGTTAGCTCCTAGCACTTAGAATTCTGAT
>VWZO01016698.1:127900-157355 GCA_013396975.1 Bucco capensis | reverse complement strand
CTGCTATCCTCTTTTTATCAGCACGCTTGGAAAAGGCACTGAGGAGGAGCATGGATGGAGCCCTCCCTGGAGCTTCGTTTGCCAAGCCTAGCCATACGTACATAACAAGCTGCATCTGCCTGGACCTCTGTTTTCATTCCAATCCTACACCTAAAAGTATCTATCAGCCTAATCTATGAAGTACTTTGGAAAAACCTGATGATGATGTTTNCTCCAGAGCTGGCTGCAGTACTCCAGGTGAGGTCTCCCCAGAGTGGAGCAGAGGGGAGAATCACCTCCCTGTCCCTGCTGGCCATGCTGCTCCTGCTGCAGCCCAGGACACAGTTGGCTTGCTGGGTTGTAAGTGCACACTGGGTTTTGGTAGGGGGGACGAGACCTTTGAGAAAGTTGGAAAGTCTTCCCATATACACCATAGCCCTTTAACTGTGATTACCTGCAATAAGTTGAGATTTATACATCCAAAAAGTCCTTATACCTCACATAATAAATACCAGCATTTATTATCAATAGAGCAGCTCTTTCAAAACATGTTATTTTTCTTTCTAACACTGAAAACATTCTCAGTGTAGAAGTATTTTGATGCAGATCCACAAAAATTATCATTTGCTTTGCCACTGTCTCATTTTGTTACAAATAAGCATTTTCTCATTGCCTTAATTTTCTAGTTTTATTAATGATGAGATTCTCCACAAGAGGATTTTCTTCTGGGAGTACCAAGAGACAAGAGCAAATATTGGGGGGAGTTAGATGTTCCAATGTAGATCAGGCAATAGCTTTGAAAGAAAAAAATCATTAAGATAAACAAATTGCAAACAACCCTAGGGACATCATCTGTGTGACTGGAATTTGGTGCCAATCTGGACTAAGTGCTTCTTGAAACAGGCTCAGGGAATTCCTCTTCTTTCTAATCATAACTGGGGAAGTGGAGGCTCCCCTGCACCAGTCTGTTGCAGCTACAGTATCCCAGTATGTCAGGGGTTGGAAGGGCCCTAGAAAGATCATCTAGTGCAACCCCCCTGCCAGAGCAGGATCACCTAGACCAGCTCACACAGCAATGTGTCCAGGCAGCTCTGCAATGGCTCCAGACAAGGAGACTCCACAGGCTCCTGGGCAGCCTGGGCCAGTGCTCTGGCACCTGAACTGCAAACGAGTTCCTCCTCATGTTAATACTAAACCTGCTGTGGTCCAACTTGCTCCCATTCCCTCTTGTCCTAACATTAGATGACATTGAGAACTATTAGAAATCATTGAGTTTCTGCAGGAATTTGTCCATTTTTCTTCAGGACAGGAAATAAAATGTAAAGATTTCAATTAGCACTTTCCTCATCCTGTGAAGAAGAGATATAAATATCATCTCTGAGTTTGTGTGCATTTGCTGATGAGGAATTTAGGCTTTGACAACCTAAAACCTCTTACATAATTAAGACAACTTAATTAAGAGTGTCATAATAAGTTAGAAGTGCTGTGTATGTATTCACTTCATAAGAGAACATTTTAAGATTCTGACTTGATTCTGCACCCACAGCATTGATTGTTAACCTTGTCCTCTCTGCTGAAAAGGAGGTTGCAGTGAGCTGGGGGTAGGTCTCTTCTCCAGAGTTAACAGTGAGAGGACAAGAGGAAAAGGTTTCAAGTTGAGCAGGAGAGGATTAGATTAGATATGAGGAGAAATTTGTTCCCTGCAAGGGTTGTTAAGTGTTGTCCCAGGCTGCCCAGGGAGGTGCTGGAGTCCCCATCCCTGCAGGGGTTTCAGAACCATTGAGCTGCTCTCCTTAGGGCCATGGGTTAGTGGTATGGCAGTGCTAGGGATGCTTGCACTTGAGGAGCTTAGAGGTCTCTACCAACCTTTGTGATCCTGTGTGATTCTGTGAAAAAGCAGAGGTGTATGATAGCACCAGGTACTGAGGAACCACCTGGTGATTGTGTGATAACTGCCAAGTCCTGGCTCCATGCTACCACAATTTGGAGTAAGTCTGTGGAATCTAGTCCAGCTAAAAAACAACAGGCCCAGGATGTTGTTTTAAATTTTGTGTATAAAATTAAGTGAGTTGAACTCTTTTAAGTGAGTTTGTCCAATGCATATTTCAGAATGCATGGATAAAGTAAATCTTGGCTGTGTTGCCTTATCTCAGATTAACATCTTGTTTTCTTCTATGGGTTATCTGAAGTGTGGATAATTTATGTGTTAAAATGATTAATTTCTTTTTCCTTTTCCTCAGGAGGTGTTTGCATTGCTCAGTCTCTCAAAATCCCTCGAGAACCAAGGCCAGGAGAATTTGAGAAGATCATCAAGCGCTTGCTGGAAACTCCAAATGCTCGAGCAGTGATCATGTTTGCAAATGAAGATGATATTAGGTGCTTGTTTCCTCATTTTGGGTGTCTCTCTCTTCACAGAGATGATCCTTTGGCTAGTGCAGAGTCCCACAGAAGGTTTCAAATTCAATCCCACGTGTAGTCCTTGGAAAGCTGGTGATGAAAATTTGCTGGTCCTTTATTCTGTGGAGTTCTAACCTGTTCTTAAGACTACAGCTCCAAGAGATTATTATTTGATGACTGAAAAGGAAGAAACCAATAAGAATGCAAGAAAAATACAGCTAAAGATGAATCAAATTAACTGGTACAGGACTGTATTTGGAGGTCACCACAGGTGTTGACTGACTATTGTACAACAGTAGCATCAGTAGGCTCAAGAAAGCCTTGAAATGAAATTTATTTGGATGACAGTTTTTGTCTATGTATTGAGTAGAGATTGTCTACTTCCTTCATTTGGGTCATCTGTGTATTAAAGATGAAGCTATTTCCCTAACTATCTGCATTGTATGTTTTAATTAGAGAATTCTGCTGAAGCTTTAGAAGCTCTTTACCAGCTGTAGGTATTTTTAACAAATAAATGTTCTGTAGGAAATGTGAGATAATAACAAGAAGGCTTCGTGTGTTTGATTTAAAATAGGCTCTTGACTAGGTTGGTGTGAGCATACTTCTGCATGCCCAGAGCTAATGCTGGGGCTTCTCTAGTTCTTTCTGAGTGCAAGTTATTTCATTTGTTGTTTCTTTGCAGGAGAATACTGGAAGCAGCCAAAAAAGCTAATCAGTCTGGACATTTCCTCTGGATTGGCTCAGACAGTTGGGGCTCCAAAATTTCACCAGTTCAGCAGCAGGAGGAAATAGCAGAAGGAGCAGTAACCATTCTGCCCAAAAGGACATCGATAGATGGTAGGAATACACATGGCACCCCTGTTTTCTGACAGTGGTTAAGCACCCTAGCTCTCTTAAAGTGTTTAAAAAATCATCTAGTCCTTCATTGCAGGGAAATTAGGGAAAACTTTCCAACTAGAGTAAATTGAGCTCACCTCAGCCAATATTAATTTAATGCCTCTGTTGAAATGAGGAGATGCTGAATCTGCAGGTAGGCAATCTTATAATTGACTGGTAATCCTAGAATCCTAGAATCCCAGACTGGTTTGGGTTGGAAGGGACCTCTGGAGCTCATCTAGTCCAACCCCCCTGCAGTGGGCAGGGACATCCCCAACTAGAGCAGCTTGCCCAGAGCCCTGGCAAGCCTCATCTGGAATGCCTCCAGGGATGGGAACTCAACCACCTCCCTGGGCAACCTGGGCCAGTGTTCCACCACCCTCGTGGTGAGGAACTTCTTCCTAATGTCCAGTCTAAATCTACTCTTCTCCAATTTCAAACCATTGCCCCTTGTCCTTTCACTGTAGGCCTTTGCAAACAGGCCCTCTGCAGCCTGCTTGCAAGTAATGAGAGCACATGTGGTGGAGAGCTTCTTACTCAGAGCCTGGTGCTTCTTGGGGACAAACAAAGAGAGTATCAGATGGATGACAGAATGGTTTGGGTTGGAAGGGACCTTTCAGGGTCACCTAGTCCAACTCCTCTGCAGTCAGCAGGGACATCTTCAACTTGATCAGGTTGCTCAGAGCCCCAGGCAACCTGAACTGGGATGATTCCAGGGATGGGATGTCTGCCACCTCTCTGGGCAACCTGGGACAGAGTCTCACCACCCTCAGTGTAAGAAATGTCTTCTGTATATCCAGTCTAAATCTCCCTGTTCTAGTTTCAAACCATCACCCCTTGTCCTGTCACAACAGGCCCTGCTAAAAACTCTGTCCCCAGTGATAACGAATGAATCAGTTCATTCTCCTGGGATGAGAGCAATCAAGGCTCTGCTTTCCTCTCCTGAAGTTACCTTAAGAAGCCACTGCATTAAGAAAGTTTCTAACTTGGGGGATAAAGTGGAAATTGTTGGCTTGAATCCCCTTATTCCCAAGAGGATACTGGATATAGTCATATATCTTACTGTCTGGATAAGTGCTCTAAACTGCTAAGTGATGAGAGAAACTGAGCACTATTGATGCTGCTCGGAGAATTTAGCCCCATGGAAACATTTGTACAGAGCTTAATCCAGATGGTGTCTATTAGTCATTGGGTTGTAGGGGTAAGGATGGTGCAGAATCTGATCAGGTTTAAGCAGGAATCTTGTTTCTCAAGTAGCCTCAAGAAGACCTTGAAATGATATTTATTTGGATGACAGTCTTTGACTCTGTATTGAGTAGAGATGATCTACTTTCTTTGGGTCACATGTGTATTAAAAATGAAGCTATTTCCCTAACTATCTGCATTGTATGTTTTAATTAGAGACTTCTGCTGGAGCTTTAGAAGCTCTTTATCTAGCTGTAGGTATTATTAACAAATCTTGTTCTGTCGGAAATGTGAGATAATGACAAAAAGACTAGGTTGGTTCGTTTGATTTAAAATCCTTAGATACTACTATGCTCATGAAATATCTTATTATAGTAGTTTGTACCTAAAGATTTTAGTTGTTCTGATACTCATACCCAAGCTGCTACTGTCTTTAAGTGATTATTTTGATGCTCTAGCCTGTTTCAGTGCTTCTTTCCCTTCTCTCCAATGTAGGATTTGACAGATACTTTCGGAGCCGAACGCTTGCTAACAATCGAAGAAATGTCTGGTTTGCAGAGTTCTGGGAGGAGAACTTTGGCTGCAAGTTAGGATCCCATGGAAAAAGAAACAGCAATATCAAGAAATGCACAGGTAACTGTGAAAGAAAAACATTGTCTGCAAGTTGTTTCGTGGAGTGCAGGAAAGGAGCTGCTTTCATTTCCTCACTCTTCTGGCTCTTTTCAGTTCCCCAGGGTGTATTATTGTTTTATGAGGAGTGTGACTTTTATTTTTCTCAGACGTGAAGAAAAAAAATAATAGACAATGTTTGAGAAAGTTAGCGGTTAATTTGCACAAATCCAATGAGGATACAGATTTTGGTAAAGGCCTGTGGCTGTGGTTCAATTCCATTCATGTTTTCCATGACCTCTTCTCTCACCCCATCTCTAGTTGTCATTGCCACAGTAATTCTCGTGCTGTTACCTCTGAGGCATACACAGGGAAATTAGATTTCTCTTTAGACTATTGAGGTCCTGATGATAGGTCATGAACTCTATATTTAGTTTACAAACTGTGTTTGAGGATGGAGTAAAACTCAAATCAATATGTTCCTCATTACTTGTCCTCATGTGGAAAAGAACAGGATTCTGTATTGTATCAGAAAGCTGAAACTCTCTGACGTTTGAGCCACAGCTCTCTAGCTGGCACTGCAGTTCTCAGAGCTGCTTGCTGAGGCATCACAGGCAGACACAAACTCACATCAGGAGCTCTGAGTTTCAGTTCCCCTCTGAGACACTGCCTCTTGGCTGTCCCTTCCACAGTTAACTACTGTCTGTGACGGTCTGAAAATCCCTTGTGGTCTCNCGACAACTGTCTGTGACTACAGCAGATGTTTATGTTACATTCTGTGTAGTTTTTTGCCTAATGTCAGGGCTCCTAATGTCACTTCTTTACTCACTGCCACCACCCTAGCATAGAATCATGGAATCCTAGACTGGTTTGGGTTGGAAGGGACCTCTGGAGCTCATCTAGTCCAACCCCCCTGCAGTAGGCAGGGACATCCCCAACTAGATCAGCTTGCCCAGAGCCCTGGCAAGCCTCACCTGCAATGCCTCCAGGGATGGGGCCTCAACCACCTCCCTGGGCAACCTGTTCCAGTGTTCCACCACCCTTGTGGTGAGGAACTTCTTCCTAATGTCCAATTTAAATCTACTCCTTTCCAATTTAAAACCATTGCCCCTTGTCCTTTCACTGCAATTGCTGGTGGTGACCAGGATCTCAGTGACTTGAGGCAGCGGCAATGCCCAATTTCCTGTGTATGTAAGTTGTGGATGAGCCTTGATTTTCCTGGCAGTGAGTTCTCTGGCTGCCTTGGTGACACTGTTGTGCAACCTTGTGTTCCCTTCCAAACTGTCTGCAAACAAAAGCTGGACACCAGCACCCCATTTCACCTGGCTTTGTCAGACAGATGCCTCGTGCAGTCTCCAAGTACAAGCACTGTTACTCCAGAGAAGGGCAACAAAGCTGGTGAAGGGTCTAGAGCACAAGTGTTATGAGGAGAGACTGAAGGAACTGAGGTTGGTTAGTCTGGAGAAGAGGAGGCTCAGGGGAGATCTGGCTTTCTGCAACCACTTGAAAGGAGGTGGTAATAAGATGGGTAGTAAGGTTACCTAGGTCTCTTCTCCCAGGTAACAAGTGATAGCACAAGAGGAAATGACTTCAGGTTGCACCAGGGAAGATTCAGATTGGATAGTAGGAAGAATTTTTTCCCTGAGAGGGTTCTCAGGCACTGGCCCAGGCTGCCCAGGGAGGTGGTTGGAATCATCATCCCTGGGAGAGTTCCGAAAGCATGTAGCTGTGGTGCTCAGGGATATGGTTTAATGGTGAGCATGGCAGTGTTGGGTGGATGGTTGGACTCAATGATCTCAGAGACCTTTTCCAACCATAATGATTCTGTGCTTCTGTGCTACTCAGTTCCTTACTGAGCTGAATGATAGCTCATTACTGTAATCCTTTAGAATCATAGACTCATTTCTTTGGTTTGAAGGGACCTCTGGAGGTCATCTAGTCCAACACCAATAGTCCTTGGCCTTGATTCATATAGCAGTAAGTCATGGCTGGAGAGTTACCCATGTCTGGGAAGGGATTATTTTGGTTTTACTCTTTTAATTGGAAAAAGAGATGCTTTTTTTTATTTTTAAGTTCTTCAGGTGGAGTCTGTGCTGTAGTAGAGGAAGCTCTAAATGTTACCACAGATGGTTGTATGACTTTTCTTAGCCTCTTATCACATCTCTCTAACTGAATTTACAAAGTGAAAAGTAGTGTACAAAATGCATAGGTTGTATCTTGGTAGATTCAAATTAATATAGAATCCTAGAATCCTAGACTGGTTTGGGTNCAGCTCCATGGCCTTTCTGTAATATGTGACATGTCATTCTACTATGATCTTCTACATCTGCTAAAGATTGCAGAGAACATTCCACCCATTAATTTGTCTTCCACTTGAAAGGCCAAAGATGTTACTTCATGGCCAAGTCTGCTCCAAAATGGTAATTGAAAGAAAGGAATGAAGCCCTGAATGTCTGTAAGGATACAGGAACTGTTACATTTAGTTGTTTGTAATTCAGTATTGAAGACTTAGATTTCTTGGCCTATCCCAGCTGCCAGTTGTCCTTCAGTGAATTTTCTCTGAAATTTTGTGTGTGCTTTCTCAGTCCCCAATTTCAGCTCAGTTCTCAAAAGGCATGTATTCCTGTTTCTAGTTCGAGACTTGAAGACTGAACTTAAAAACAGCATTTATCCTAATTTCCCCCCTCTTTTGTCTGGGCACTGAAGATAAAAAGATCCTCTTTTGTCTTTTGCCCACCAGCTCAATTTCTGTATCATGTTGATAGCCAGAGACACACTGAAGGAAACCCAAAAGCTCAAGATACATCCATAATCTGAAAACCTCCCTCTCCAAAGACATTAAAAGGTAAATTGATAGGTATAAAGTTTCCTCAGGCTTGAAAATGTGTTTTATTAGGCATTCCTATTTATCATAGCTGGGAGGTACTTGCATCTTCTCCTGTGACATTTGTAATTCCCAATAACAAAACTGATAGCCCTGTTCTCTGTTTACTCGAGTTATCTGTTCAAAGCTGTAGATTTTACTGCCTACAGTCAGGATCCTACCAATCTAATCCAATTTCAAGCATATTTTTGTTGTCCTGTGAAGATACTAAAAAATGCTTCATGATGAAAGCTATCTTTCCCTTTTCCTTTCCATGTAAATTCAACAGTCTTTTTAGCACTGACAATCCTAAAGGAGATTATTTCTCCTTGTTCAAGGTTAAGGATTACAGAAATCATATACTTTCTTACCTCCTTCTGTTCCTTAAATCACTATTTTCAAACTGCTTAAAAATAGCGTTTGTTTGTGGTTGTTGTTTCTTCTTATTCCTAAAAGAATTTGTGCTTTACAGATACATAAATTAAGTTTCTTAAGAAACATGAAACAATAATTCAGTGACTACCCATAAACATTTTACTCAGGGAAGGGGAAAGGCCTTTGCAGTGAAAACTTTCCTTTGTATGTAACAAAATGGCAAAGAATGGAGCATTACAAGGAGCGAGCTGTCTGGAGAGGTTACAAGAAGCTTCACTTTACATATTTGTGTATTGTGCAGGTTTTCTATATTCAATAAAAAGATCTTTAGTGAGAGCTGAATCTTTCAAGGATCCTCAATACCTTTTCTTTAGCACTGGAATCTCTTTGTGTGAAAATGAGAAATGTGGAGATGAGAAGCTTCTCCCTCATGCCTGTGCCCTAGGAGAAAACTGTCCAGCCAGAGATAGCATTCATCCTTTGGTTACCTGTGTGCTTCAAGAGGAATGGCTTGTATCATGGTTGCAGAGACAGTATATGCCTCTTGCTCTGCTTTAAAGTTGGCATGTTGTAAAGTTTCCCTATACTCTCAACTGGTTGGTCAAGTTTTAGGTAGCTGAAGATGTAGCATTAGTCAGAACCACTGTGGACTGACCAGATTTATGGCTGCTGTTGTGAGCTCCAGCTCTTGGTTGTTGAGCTACTAGTTGTCAGCCTTACCTTAAGGTAGGTGTCTAGCCTTTGTGTTTCTTAAGAAATGTACTAAAGAGTAAATACAAAGATTTGCAAATGTGTCATAGGGTGACTAAAATTGAAGAGAAAGAGACATCAGGGATCCTTTTGACATCTGTACGTCATTTCCCCTTTTGAAAAGATTAGACTTGTCTGTCTCTAAACAGACAAGGNCTAACAAACTTTTCCTTTCCTATCATTTCTCTTTTCATATTGCTGTAGCATTTAAATATAGATAAAGCTATTCTTATAATTCACTATCTGTGGGCCCAGTGTTTTATTTTATTTTGCTGTCCCCATTTGGGGAGAGGGGGCATCTGGGAGGTCCTCTCAAAGAGATTGTTCCTTTGACCCGAACAAATTCTTAAGAGATTGTTCCTTTGACCCGAACAAATTCTTAGTTCTTCTGGTCAAACCAGGACAAAATGAAAAAAAGATGTCCCAGGGTACTCTGCATTGAATTGTGAGGGTGCCAATATGCACCATCCCTCTTCCAGAAGACCAAAACATAGTGACAGAAAAAGCAAGCAGCGTTAAAGAGGAGGAGTTAAGGGAGAATGGAAAGAATGAAATGAATTTTACTCCAATTTGCTTCCATGAACCTCACAGAATGTTAATATTTGCTTTCACTCTAACAGATTTCTGAAGAGCTCTTCACATATCTCTGTGTGTATACACAGGGAGAGAATTGTTTGTGCTTACATGCACAAGCAGATAGGAATCTAAGGGGAACTTGCCTCATGTCTCCTGCTTTCATGTGGGCAATGCTAGTGTCTAATGAAAATCTAACAGAAGATACAGTCCCATTGAGATTTGTTCCACATTTTCCCCAGAGCATCCCTTTAAGGCATACCTTTAGAATAGTATTTTCAGGCTTTGAACAGCAAAACATGGCCCTTTAATAAAACCTCAACAAACACGTTAGTGAAAAGAGCTCCTTCATGCACACCCCTACAGAGGTAATCTCTCCCCCTCTTCTCTGTGCTTTAGCATTTTAACTGCTTTGCAAGCCTAATCAGCCCTTAACTGACTGTAATGACTGACTGCACTTCTAAAAATAAAGATGGAAGAAGTTTTCAAAAGCATCTAGAGCCTTGTGTAAATTAGCCTAATTTCAATTTGCTCTCTCAAACTGAACCTGAAAAAAAAAACCCACCACAGTGCAGTATAATAGACATGCATACCTAGGAACTTTACAGGTACTTTATTTAGTTGTTTTCTCTTAACTAACCTCTTTTTGCAGATTTTGTCTGATTCCCAGCTGGGTAGTCAGCTCCAAAGAAAAAGGTGTTAGCTGGGAACGGTGAGTGATGTTCTGCCAAGATTAGTAGGACTGGAATACAGACTTTCTCCTGCTCTACATCAGATCAGAATGTTCAGACCAAATTCTCTACTGATGGTGGAGAACTGGCAGGCATGCACCTTGCTGTCTCTGTGCTCTCAGTGCCTGATAGGCTGATAAGCAGTAGAAGACCATAGCTTGAGGTATATGTGATCAAAATAGACACATTTAGTTGTTTAGTTCTGGCTCTTATTCCAGAAACTGCTGAATTTCAGAAGATTCAAGTTGAATCCTATGTCATTCCAGCAAATGCTCCTGTGCATAAATATTACTTCATAGTCTGAAAGCTGTCAGACATACTCTGCCCCTTCACTGCTTTGATTTATTCATTTCACTTGTTGTCATCTTTGTTGTTGTTTTACCAGTTGTTAGTTTTTTTTTAAATCTCCTTGTAATATATCCAGCAGAATATCATTTTCAATCCTGTTGTCAAAGCTCAGATTCTCCTACAAAACATGTCACTTCAAAAAGCTTCTCATTCCACAAAGGACAAGAAATGGAAAGCTCTGTTGAGGTCTTTGTTTCTGTATAATGTTAGTCATAAATAGGAATTCAAGCCATGTTTTCTGTCAGGAAATATGTCAATTTTAGATTTATGATGTTTGATAAAATTGAGTCATACTCCCCAATCATTTGAAGAGAGTATCTTACCAGTTTAGATTTGATTCACATGTTACCAAGTTAGAATACTTCTCCTACACATTTCTATGTGCACACATGTGGAAATGTTTTCTAGTGACTTACAAGTCCAGAAATTCTTACTCCAACTCAGAGCCTCTGCAAGAACATCCCAGTGAGTGAATTGTTGCTTTAAGTACAATTTAGTGTGAAGTTAAACTGCAATTTAGTGTGAAGTTAAACTGCATCTTCTCAGTTGTAGCCTCACAAGCCTCGTAACCAACATTATTTAGATGTCACCCAGGTAAGAGTGTCACCTGGACACAGATGCTCCTGGGAGACAGTAGTACATTACTCTGTCATTTCCAGTATCAGCCCAACCACTTTGGATGGATGTTAGTAGAACAGGAAAGTCAATAGTTGTATGCTGGTCTCCTGCTCTGCCACAAACAGATCCCTGCTGCCAATGGGAAGACAGCTTCTGTGTAAGCCTGATTTCCAGATAGCCTCCTTCAGGGAGAAAAGATATTTGTTGCTTTCCCTTCTGACCAAGTTGTTGCAATTCTGCCTCGTGTGAGGAGTGGGAGAACAGTTTTAATTTTGGATGTACATCCTCTGTGCCATTATTCAAGCATTTCAAGCTATAGTGCTTTAAACATTTGGTGTACATACTTGCTACCTGGCTAGATGCTTCATTAGAATACAAGGAGTACAAGAAAAACTAATTGAAGTCTTCCAAAAGGACCATTAGTGTCCTTGGATGTGGTCAAACAGGCTGCTCTACTTGTTGTAACCTCATAGGAGGTTCCTCATCCTTCAGACCTGTTGACCACTCTAGCACTGTTCTGTGAACTAATCTGAATGAGGATTTTGGGGGTGAAACTTTGTTAGCCAGGTCAGCAGCAGGCCTGGAGTGAAAGGACAAGGGGCAATGGTTTTAAATTAGAGAGGAGTTGATCTAAATTGGACATTAGGAAGAAGTTGCTCCCCATGAGGGTGGTGGAACACTGGCCCAGGTTGCCCAGGGAGGTGGTTGAGTTCCCATCCCTGGAGGCATTGCAGGTGAGGCTTGCCAGGGCTCTGGGCAAGCTGCTCTAGTTGGGGATGTCCCTGGCCACTGCAGGGGGGTTGGACTAGATGAGCTCCAGAGGTCCCTTCCAACCCAAACCATGCTAGGATTCTATGATTCTATGATCTTAATGTGCTTGAAAATGCCCTTCCATATTCACAAATACTGGTCCGTGATCCATTTTCCCCCCCTGGTCTCTTGTGTGATGGAGCTGGGCAGAGGAGGAGAGGCTTTGGTGAGGTTCCTTCTTCCCCAGGTGCCCTGAGCCTAGGTCTATGTTGTCAAGCAGTGCAGCTCTGCAGAGTGAAGCAGTCACTGAGGAGCACCTGAGCTCCTCATTGCACTTGTTTCAAGAGATGCTGCTTCAGCTGAGTGTGGTCCTTTGAGCTGGAGAGCCCTAGGTGTGTTGCTAGGACTCATCCTATGGTTTGGATTCCTCTGACAGGCCCTGGGACTGTGCTCAGCAAGACTGCTTCAGCAGCTGAGAGTGGTGGCACTCAGCAAGCTGCTTTGAGAAATGCCTTATCCAAAGAGGACATGAGTGTAGCTGCACTCAAGGGACTGAAGAAGGGTGAACTTCCCCACTNTGGCACCAGGGGCCACAGGAGATCACAAGGGAATTTCAGACTGTGCCTGTTCCAGAACCTGTATGGCAAGGGAAATCTGCTGCTCAGGACACTGATCCCTCTGAGTGAGTCAGAAGGATACAAAGCCCTCTCTGTGAAGATGCAGGATTTGCCTGCTCTTGGCCTTCATTTGCAGACCTCTAACCACAGACTAACATTGCATTGTTCCATTGATGAGCTGTTCTCTGCAGGGGAAAAGGCACACTGTTCATAAACTAGTTTTAATATTCTTGAAGTATGTAATGATTCAAGAGAATATATTTAAATTCACCAGGAGTTAGTTTCTCAGTAGATCCCAAAAAGTAACTTGTTTGTCTGGTCTGAAACTGCAGAAAAATGTCCCCTCACCCATGTACTGGCACACAGAGTGACTTACTTCATAAAGTGATGATGCAGAAGTTGCTACAAAACAGCCTTGTCTCTATTAGTCAATACTTGATTTACAGGGGAGCAATAGGTTAAAACAAATTGAGTGCAAAGGAAAAGAAAATGGTAAACCACAGGAAATGAATCTTTCTGTTTTGCTCTATCAACTGATTAATTATCATTGATACTAAAAAAAAAGGTTTCAACTGATTTTGATGTAACATCAGTACCCCAAATAAATCTATATTTTAATAATTATATTAACTGTAGAATATAATTGGGACAGTTAAACTAAATGCTTTCACAATGCCATGAAGCAGCAATGAAAATACTTAGCATGAACTGCTTTTAGATCATGAACATTTTCAATAACATTGAATAGTTATTCACCTGTGAAATGTTGCTGGTTTATAAGTAATTGTTCACCTTTTTTGGAATGGAGTTCAACCTGGTCAGCTGTAAGCAGATGCTTTTTAATCTGCTGAGTAGAGTTTTATTGCAGAAATAGACCCAGCAAAAGTAACAGGGCATAGATAATGGGCTGTACATGAACCAAGGAGGTCAGAATTTGGCTTTTAATGGATAAGTGTATCCATTAAATGTGCCAATTATACCTCAGTATTTCCAGAATAGTATTTGTATCCAGGTTTGAGATAGGTGTGTTTCTTAGGAAAGGGCAGATAGAAGCCTAAGTGTGCCCAGCTTGTGTTCCAGTCAGTGTACAAGGGAGGAAAGGTGTATTTATTACACTGAAAGGTGAGCGGCATGGCTGGCCAGAATGCTTTTGACCCAAATCCTAGCTCTGGACTTGTGCCTGCTCAGAGTTTGCAGGCTTGCCCTTGGGTAGAGCTCATGAGGAAGGATTTACTTAATTCTTTTAACTTCTTCTTTGGCAGGCCACCTCCCCATGGCTTAGTGAGCTGCTTAGACTGCTGGCAGTGACTCTGAGGATGCCCACTGCAAATAGACCTAGGTGACTGATTTGCTTAGCTGCCCCACTTTGCAATTGCTCAAGTTGAGTGAAATGAATCCTGTTCCCTAATGGCATGGATCACCACCTTCCCAACCATGCAGTCCACATTCCCAGTTCATCTAAATCTTGATAATAACTCCAGTATTTGCTTA
Organism: Bucco capensis; assembly: GCA_013396975.1. Classification (NCBI taxonomy): domain Eukaryota; kingdom Metazoa; phylum Chordata; class Aves; order Piciformes; family Bucconidae; genus Bucco; species Bucco capensis. The sequence continues at coordinate 143,193 of VWZO01016698.1, read as the reverse complement.
TATTAATTGGGAGTGTATTATTTTGATTATTCATCATTTTTATAAATAAGATATCATTTAGAATTACGATATTTATACTTAATTATGGTATTTGATGATGATGATGTTAGTGTTAATTTAGCATCCATACAGGGACTTCCATAGCTAGAAGCAAAAGGGAAGGTGATAGATGGCAGTCCTCTGTACACAGATGATGAACAAATATTCCTATGTGACAATTTGCCTATTGATAATACTGTGGATTTTCAGGGTGCAATATCCCATGGAGTTAGGGAAACTGCTTTAAAGGGACTCCTTGACTAAAGTTTCACGTTTATATTTAGGCTTTGTTTTCAAATGAAATATTTGATTATTCGGGGCTAGTTCCTTTTATTCTACAATGAGAGAGTCCCAGGAGACATACAAGCCTTTACAAATCATGTTGTCATCTCACATGTTGTGAACAAGAAGTTCCTTTCACCATACTCCAGTGCTAGTGTGGGATCAGGTGTACTCCCATTCAGGTGCAGCAGTAAGCAATGGTGCTTAATGCTGAGCAGGTTCTGTCAGCCAAGGCTTTGCTAGCTGATTGGTTCCTGTCTCANGCCCCAGCCCTGGCAGTGTTGCAGGCCAGGCTGGCTGGGGCTGGGAGCAAGCTGCTCTAGTGCCAGGTGTCCCTGCCCAGGGCAGGCACAGGGCTTGCACCTAGAGCAGCTGGAAGCTCCCGGCCAACCCTGACAAGGCTGGGATTCTGTGATTCTAAATGCCTTCAAAAGCTGTGCAGTCATGGGGGAGGTGGTGCACTGAGGTCTCTGCCAGGCAGTTCAGGTTTCCTTTGATTGATCCCAGTCTGTTCCCTGCTTTCCCATGTGATCAGATATAAACTCTTTAGGACAGAGGTTGCATATTTCAGAGGGTTTTTTTTTTCCAACTATAATTTGCTGTTCTGTTCTTTCAAGAGAAGAAAACCAAGTTGGCATTTGCACATGACTCAAACCTATTTGGAGGAATTTAGTGGAATTGAAGTGCCACATAGGCATTGTTTGGCTTAGAAAATAAGGATGCTTTTTCACTCTCAGTGTTCAGTTCTGATTATTGGTAGGCTATTTCATGAGCCATACCCTTGACAGAGAAGTTCTTCAGAGCCTCTCAGGTAGATCAGTCATTATTATCCCCTCTTGAAATGAACAACTCATTTCCTGCACCAGAAACACTTCAAGATAACCTTTTAAATTATCTCTTCCTGTAACTTCTCAAACTACAGCTTCACCTTATTCTGATGTTACAGACCACCAAGACCCCAAGTAAATCTATAACTTTAATAATGATATTAATTGTATAGTGTAATTGGTGCAGCTAAACTAAATGCTTCCATAATGTCATGAAGCAGCAGCTTTTCAGTAACAGAGAAAATAACATTCTAACTTCCCTATGGAATTAAGGGTTGAAATGAAATAGGAAGAACCTGTCTCATGCTACCTTTTCACTGGATTTTTAGGTGACCTCTGTAGTTGCAGAAGTCTTTTAAAGTGGAGAGAGGAAAAAAATAATTAAAGGCAGAAGAATGAATTCACTGTATTAGATTGTCCAAGGCTTCATGTCAGCTAACAGAGCTGGGAGTGAGTGTGTAAAGGTCTCTTACATTGGCAATTTGTGTGTGCAGTGGGACAGTGTGGAATGTAAAGATTGGTACCTGACAGCCTGCAGGAAAAAGGGCAGATAAATTTGCATTATTATACTGTGGCTTCTGCACTTCTTCAGCAGAGCTCCCTATCTGCTGGATATCAGCCTTCATGGTGAAACTTTGCTGGCACTCTGTTCAGCTTTATTCCTTTACCCAGGCTCAGATGAACCCAGACTCCTGCAAGCTACGCTCTGAGATCATAGAATCCTAGATTCCTAGAATGGTTTGGGTTGGAAGGGACCTCTGGAGCTCATCTAGTCCAACCCCCCTGCAGTAGGCAGGGACATCCCCAACTAGAGCAGCTTGCCCAGAGCCCTGGCAAGCCTCACCTGCAATGCCTCCAGGCATGGCAACTCAACCACCTCCCTGGGCAACCTGGGCCAGTGTTCCACCACCCTCGTGGGGAGCAACTTCTTTCTAATGTCCACTTTAAATCTACTCCTCTCCAATTTCAAACCATTGCCCCTTGTCCTTTCACTGCAGGCCTTTGCAAACAGGCCCTCTGCAGCCTGCTTGGAAGTTCCCTTTAGGTCCTGGAAGGTCACTAGTAGATCCCCCCGAAGTCTTCTCTTCTCCAGGCTGAACAATCCCAGCTCCCTCAGCCTGTCCTTGTAGGAGAGATGTTCAGGTCTGCATTAGATTTGGGCTGAATTTTGGATGAGTGCTAAGGTCACTTTCCCTTTGATCTGAGCTCTTTCCACTACTTCCTCTGTGAAATTGTCTGTCCTGTCATTTATGATGATAACAAAGGGAACAGGGTTTGGAACACAAGGCCAAAGATGTTGCAACTTAGTTGCACCGAGATCAAAGGCAAAGGCTGTGTGATGGCCAAAGCTTCAGTGGTCTACAGGAGTGTTGCTTTATTGACACCAAAAGGTTTGAGACTTGAGAGGATATGGCTCCTCAAAGGAGAGTAATAACTTGTTTGGGTTTTTGTTCTGGTGGAAATCAGAGAGGACAGTAATCAAGGGATGAGCAGGATAAGAAAAGCTTTAAAGGAATTATCTATCAGAAGGGAAGCTACATTGCTTTTCACTTCAGAAGACAGGAGTTTTAGATCTTCAAAGCAGGAAGAAAATGAGCAGAGATTTATAGGCAGGTTGCTCAGAACCTTGAAATAGAGACAAGGCATTTGAACACCCTGGTGAAAGGGTAACCAACCAAGAATTTGGCTTCAGCGGTACTAAACTCTCAAATTCTCTGGTATCTAGGAAAGGCTAATTGCATGTGGAAGGAACTGGAATGTGTATCACTCCAGACACTTCCACTCTGCTGTTGCCTGATTCTCTTTTCCAAAGTTTATCATTTTGTTTTTCACATGTTTAGCATGAATCATTCATTTTTTGGGGGGGGGAGTTGCAGAATTAAAATGTCTTGAAGTCTCCTTCACTGTGATTCTGAATCATGTTGGCTTTTGCTTTTAGAGCCTTCAAGAGCAGGACTCCGTGTTTATTTTCAGTTGTACATGTGGCATTAAAGAAGAAAGTGTATTTTTAAAATGTGGATCATGCTTTTACCATTTTCCTTGCCTTTTTATAGTGCTCCTTTAAAAACAAAAAAACCCCAACATTCCTGTGTTCGTTTTTTCTTAGTTTATTTATTTCTTGCTCTTTTTTATAGGAAAGTGTATCTGAGCATATGTCAAGGGTTAGGGCTGGGCTGGTCACCAAATGAGTGGCAGACACTCTCTATTAACCTCTCTCCTTTCCCAAAGGGAAGAAAAAGGGAATAAGGGAGAGAGATTGGAAAACTAAAACTAAGGAAAATAATAACAATCAAATGAAATATGTACAAATACATCCAAACCCAATATTGAACCCAAACCTCCCTGTGGCAGTTAGCAGCAGTGATAACAGAGATGTGTGGGCAGGCACTGGGAAATATCCCAGACTGGCCTCAGCAGCAGGCCGGAACCAGATTCAGGAGCTCATGGGCTGGGATTGAAGGCAGAATGAACTGAGTCCTCCTTGGACACCGGTCACTGAAGAAGGGGCTTGTCCCTTGTGATCCCTCAGCTTCACCCTGCCCATGGCATACATGGAATGGAATACCTAGTTGGTCAGTTTAGGGTCACCTGAGATGTTTGCTCCTCACTGCTTTGTGTCCCACATCAAAGTAAGGCACAAGATGTAGCAGTGGCCTTGGTTTGCACACCAACCCTTGGTACTAACTCTAAACATTAGCTCTTACCAGAGCCCTGTGTGGGCAAAGATGCTGTTAACTGGTGCAGTCACTGAGAAGAGCTTTAGCTGAAATGTAAAATTACTGGCCAGCATTAGTTCATTTCTAACTCAACCCAGGGCAGCGTATTTTGGTTGTGATTATGAAGGTGGTCATTGGTATTCCCATCTGGAACTGGGTGTGGTGCACTCTTCCAGAGGAAAGGCAATGTCCTTTCTCTTCCTGGTGTTCTCTGCTTGTTGTTCACGTTGGTCATTTCCAGTATCTCTAACTGATGCTTCATGATGCTATTTCCCTGCCTGAAATCAGGCTAGCTGACATTTCAAGTGACCATCTTTTCAGCTTCTCTGTAACTTTCTGTACCATTTGATTTCCCATGCTGCTATTGCAGCTGAGCAGCCAAAACCATCATCCTCTCCCTCTTCCTGACCACTCAAGGAGTTCACTTCTGTGACATTTGGTGATAAGGTTACATTTTAACTTGTTGCCTTATCTGTTCTCTGCTATACAGAGTTAATTCTGCGCCTGGTCTGATACAATTTGTCATTCCTGGAGAGTTGGTTCATGCTCTTCAAATCCTCCTAACTCTTGTTTAAGACTATGTACATTTGGCTATATCTCATATTAATTCCTTTATTAACGTGGCTTGGACATGGCTTTTGTTGTTCCCAAGTGGAGTTTTGGATGCTCCTTTAAATTGCTTCTTCTTTGAGGGTGAGGAACGTAATGACATTATGATCAAGCTTTTCAGGTGCAGTTGTTGCCTTCAAACAATACCTAGAAATACAGCCTGCAATTCTGCAAGTTGGGCTGTATGGGGACCAGCTCTGCCTCAGTAGCATTTCATAGATGGAAGGACTTAGGGATGATTCTGGCAACGTGCAGCATGCCTGAAATACATTTTCTGCCTATGTAAAGATATTCCATAGTAAGTTCCACAAAGAAATAGTAATTTTAAGTGCTTGTGCTTTGCCTTCTGATGATCCTTCCCTAGAGAGTAGGAGGTTATTTGAAAAGCTGCATTATTAATACATTTCACTGTCATGTTTTCTGTTCTTCAGCTTTGCATGTGATTCATTTTCTGATCAAAGGATGATGATATAACCCCATTCCTTGGGTTTTGACATCCATACTGATCTACTCTCTGGGGTATTCCAGGTTGAAATATTGCTCCAGTATGCAGCATGCTTCTGTGTATGTCCTGTGCAGTCTACTCTAGGTTCTCCTGCTCTGGCAGGAGGGTTGGACTAGATGATCTCCAGAGGTCCCTTCCAACCCCTGACATTCTGTGATTCTGTGATAGTATTCTCCTATATAAAATCTCCTTTCCCTCTGCCTTAATTCCACTGTCATCCCTATTAGGATGCAAGTCCACAGGTGATGCTTTTGGAGCAAAACAGTTTGTCTTCCCCATCTCTAACTTCTCTAAGATGAGTTATGGATCTTCAATAAGCATAGAAGCTCTACACAGGAGGAGGAGAAGGGCTGAGGGAATGACTAAGGGTCAGAGCAGGCTGCCTGGAGAAAGGGGAGCTGAGATAAGGAAAATGGTATGATTTGGGAGCCCAATATCAGAGCAGTGAGAGTGTGTGCAGTACATATGTGAAGGGCTCCCCATGCCAGTGTTTATCTAGGTGGATGAAGAATGCCAGCATGTATTGATGGCATGCTCATTATGAGGGAACACACAGATAAAATGGCTCTGGACAATGGATTTTTCTTCCCATGGGGCTATTTTTTCAGAAGATTAAGTTTTGCATTTCATCTCTTCCTCAAATTGTAGGAGTAGAATGTCAGGTGGGAGCTGGCTCAGCTCACCACTTAACATCTCTGGATCTCCTGGAAGCCAGCTCTGTCAGGAACTGCAGGAGCTTGAAGCTGTCTGGAGAAGGCAAAGTTGATGCTTTTACAAAACTTGCTTTATTGCTAACTTATTTACAAAAAATGCAACATTCCTGTCTCTTCTTATCCTGGCCTATGACCCACTGAAAAAATGAGGATGGAAACTTTAACAAACTTCCTGCAAAGAGAGGTGTTACTCAGCACTTTTGAAAGAGTGAGTGTTGACAGTATCATGACATCAGAAATGAAGTAGATCTGCTTCGTGCCATGTTCTTCAAGATAGCTGTGGTTTTCTTTGCTTTTAATTCAAAGTCATCATATNTGGAAGCGCTCCAAGAGTCGTAGGTGGTGGCCATAGATGACCCATGCTTGGGAACCATAGAAAAGAGTAGACAGCACAATGGCTCTAGAAACTCTGATCTTTGGACTTTTCTTCAAGTGTTTATTTCACCAGACTCTTGGATAGAGTTTTCCCAAAGCACTCTATGCCTTTGCTAGCCTATTGTCTATCTCTCTGTCAATCTTACCATCCGAGGAGATGAGGCTGCCTAGGTAGTTAAAAGTACATTGAGAAATAAAGATGGTATTGTAACTAATATAAATATTATGTAAGAGGAAATGGCTTCAGGTTGCACCAGGGAAGGTTCAGATTGGCTATTAGGAAGAATTTCTTCCTTAAGAGGGCTCTCAGGCATTGGCCCAGGCTGCCCATGGAGGTGGTGGAATCACCATCCCTGGATGAATTTGGAAGTGTAGCTGTGGAGCATAGGAGTGTTGGGTGGGTGGTTGGACTTGATGTCTCAGAGGTATTTTCTAGCCATAATGATTCTGTGATTCTCTGGATGTTTACATATATCTGTAAATACTGTAGTATAAATAGTATTTGCTTTAACACAATCTAAACCTGTGTTAAAACACAAATTGTTCTTGTTCAGAAGGCTCCTTAAAGTTCGTTCTTATTTGTGGGAACTATGGTGTTCTGCTGACACTGAGAAAAGCCAAACTGCTCATACTGATGGAAAAACTTCCCTTGGCCAGGTGTTAGAGCAGCTCTCTCTTTCCTCTGCAGTGCAGATGCTGTACAGCAGAGAAATCCTTGCTTATTCCTGAGCCCCCCAGGATGGGAGTACTCTCAGCTAGGCAGACACAGCTTTCATCCCAGCTGGGAAATTCTGTCAGCCCTGCTGGAGGGGCAGCATCTCATAGCTGGGAAGGCTGCAGAGTCTTCAGAGCTCCAAGTGAAGCAAATTCTGCAGTCAGATCAGTAGATATTTGACTTCTTGCCTGTCCGTGTTGCAGAGGCATGCATTGTGTTCACACACTGCACTTCCACTTATTGTTAATTCAGATACAGACTTTTCCCCACAATTAGAAACTGATTGCTAATGCAAATAGAGACAGATGAATAGTATTTTAGGGTGTGAATTTGATTCTTACTGGGGTTGCTTGTGACTACAATTATGCTAGACAAAGCTAGGTCCATTTGCAATTCATACCTACCAAAAAAAAAAAGAGAGGAAAAAAACCCAAATTAGAGGAAGTGTTACTTACCTGCTGCCCCAAATCATGTATTGCCAACCTGCTGGATTACTTCCCTCTTACATGCAGTTGTTGATTAATTGTAGCTTCCTGCTCAGTAGATCTCTGCTTCCCCATGAAAAGCTCTCACACCTGCAGATGGTGTCTGGCCTTTCTTCTGCTTCCCTTGGGCTAGGCCACTTACAGAGACTGAGCTTAATGAAGTCATCCTCAAATTAATTTCCTCCTTTAAAGGCTGAATATTTTAATTAGAATCCAGTGGTGAGGAAACCTTGAGGACCCAGGTGGAGGTAGCAGCCCAAGCCCTGTGAGGTGGTGGTGGATCATACTGCATGCTTCCTGCCATGCTGCTGGGATGCTTTTAGCTCTCAGGGGTGGATCTCTCCCTGACTTTCCTTTTTGCTGCATACTACAGCAAATCATTCCACTTGTAAGGGTAAGGTGACCATGTTTCAAACTTGCCTTTGTGGGAAAAAGCCCAGGGAGAACCCAGGATGTACAATTGATAACTAGGGGCTGAACTTTTCCTTTCTGAGATGGGAGAGGTTTGGATTAGATTCTGAAAGAATCCCAGCCTTGTGAGGGCTGGCAGGGAGCTTCCAGCTGCTCTAGGTGCAAGCCCTGTGCCTGCCCTGGGCAGGGACACCTGGCACTAGAGCAGCTTGCTCCCAGCCCCAGCCAGCCTGGCCTGCAACACTGCCAGGGCTGGGGCTGCCACCACCTCTCTGGCCAACCTGGCACAGTGGCTCAGCACCCTCCTGGCCAACAACTTCTGCCCCACAGCCAACCCAAATCTGCCCTCCTCAAGCTTGTGTCCATTCCCCTAGTCCTAGCACTGCCTGACAGCCTAACAAGTCCTTCCCCAGCTCTCTTGGAGCCCCTGCAGATCCTGGAAGGCCACCAGAAGGTCTCCTGGGAGCCTTCTCTTCTCCAGACTGAACAACCCCAACTCTCTCAGCCTGTGCTCATAGGAGAGGTGCTCCAGTCTCTGAGCATCCTCATGGCCCTGCTCTGGACACCTTCCAGCACCTCCAGCTCTTTCTTGTGCTGGGGTCTCTAGAACTGGATGCAGTACTCCAGGTGAGGTCTCCCCAGAGTGAAGTAGAGGAGGAGAATCACTTCCCTGCCCCTGCTGGCCTCACTGCTCCTGCTGGAGCCCTCATAGAGAATCTGTTGATGTACAGGCTGGATGAGCAGGCAGTGAGGTGGGCTGAAACTTGCCTGAAGAGCTAAGCTCAGAGGCTGCTGATCACTGGTATGAAAGCTAGTTGGAGGCCAGTAACTAGTGGTGTACCCCAGAGGTGAAAACTGGACCCAGCACTGCTCGATATCTTCAGGAATAATCTGGATGATGGGACAGAGTGTGCCCACTACACGTCAGAACTGGGAGGAACACTTAAGACCAGCAGAGGCTCCTGCTGCCATCCTGAGGGACCTTGCCAGGCTGTGGAAGTGAGGTGGCAGGAATTCTGGGAAGGTATACGAAGGGAATGGCAAAGTCCTGTAGCTCCCATGTATCAGGGAGTGCATCAGCCATGAGACAAACAAATGACAGAAAAGTGAGGTGGGGGGGGGGAGGGTGGGGAGGGATTCTTTGTCCAGGTGAGTTGGGTTTGGAACAGAAAGAGTGATGGAGAGAGCTTTTGAGTTGCAAACAAACCATTACAATTATAACATAGATGTCAGAGCCTGATTTACAGGGAGCTTAAATCAGTGAGCCCTCAGACCTCTTCTAGTGCTTTTCACTTAGAGACTTTCTTCTGATTGTTAGGAGGGCTGCTGTCATAGCACAGGAACTATCACAGTGTACTGTCATGGCCTTTGAGGTGTATTTTTATATTTCTCCATAGTAAAAACATCATGTTGTTTGTGAAGAAAGAAACTGATTAAAAACACCTTTGGGCTAATTATCCATAAAACTTCCAGCTTACAAAGCCAGAAAAAGTTCACCATCAGGCTTCAATGCACAAGAAAGTGCATGGAGGAGCCTATTTTAAAGTATCATTTTCTATCAGTGTGCTTTTCCAATTCTCTTGTTTTAGCTAGGCTTGCCAAGCCTTTCTAATAAAACAGGTTTTTTCCCCCATGAATTATTCACTGTGTGAAATCAGTGCCTACTTTCCAAAGGAAATGATGATCAATGTCAGGCAAAGGTAGTCAGACAATCACATTTTTATCTCTAGATGAAGGCATCTCAAGATAATTTCACTTCAATTACCTCATTTTCTTTTAATTGTCTGTAAGGCAAATGCTGTGGTCAACTTCTCTCTCCCCTGATGTGGTGTGGCCTTCAAACTGACATCATGTGCAAGGCTCTGCCTCTTCAGTTAAGAAGATGGGGAACCATACCAGTATTGCTAGTCAGTAAAAAAAGGTTGGGAGCAACAGGCAACTAGCAGAGTACTTGTGGATTTTAGTACAGGATCCTCCTGTCCTCACACACTCCTTTCTGAAGCCACTCTGGTGATGGGAACAGCACTAATCCCACTAATCCCAGAGCCTATTCACCTGTCCCTTTCCCTCTGTCCAGGGTCAGGCACTAGCAGAACTGGGAGCTGGCAGCAGATTGCCAGTGTCTGGAGTCAGGAAAACACTCCTGGCTGCACTCCCTGCTTGCACATGGACAGCCACACATGCTCCATGTGCTCTATGGTACATGTACACAATGGCTTGGGAAACTTCTTCTCTAGAGCAATGTAAGTCTTAAGGAGACTCTCATAGCACTCATTCAGAGTGTTGTGTTTACACAGATACTCAGCACTGCACCAAAATCCTATTTTTCTGCTGAACAACAAGTTTTCCACCCAAGCTATGAAGGACGACTCAGTCTTACAGTGGCAGACACAGGTTTAAATCCTTTCTAAACACAAATTCAGTCACCATCAGTAACTCTCCACAGCTGAAGAACTCACCTCTTCAACTCCTCAACAAGGCCAAAGCTGCAGAGAGTAGCAGCATCCACAAATCCACCCACAGTGGAGCTAGGGTTNCTCCCTAGCCCTGCTGCTCATGCCTCTCCTGATGCAGCCCAGGATTCTGTTGGCCTTCTGGGCCAACCCAGAACCCTCTGTTTCCTCACAGAGCTCTTTGCAACTTGAAGTTTAGATCTGTCTCTCCCAGTACCAGTTGCCATTCTGCCTAGCATCAGCTCTTCTCTCAGAACAGGCAAGTGAGCTCCTTCTACCAAAGACAATTGTTCCAACTTGGTTGCTAAATGATTTCTGGCAAAACGAAGGTGATGAACTAGTGAACACTCAGTTCATTAGCTGTCACCCAGCTTGACATTCCCATCTTTCAAACAGTATGGCAGAAAATCAAAGCTCCATAGGGCTGCCCTTCCACAGTTGGAGAGGTAGCCATACTATCCTCAAGAATAGGGACCTTAAAGACTACTGCTAATCATAGAATCATAGAATGGTTAGGGTTGGAAGGGACCTCTGGAGCTCATCTAGTCCAACCCCCCTGCAGTGGGCAGGGACATCCCCAACTAGAGCAGCTTGCCCAGAGCCCTGGCAAGCCTCACCTGCAATGCCTCCAGGGATGGGAACTCAACCACCTCCCTGGGCAACCTGGGCCAGTGTTCCACCACCCTTGTGGGGAGGAACTTCTTCCTAATGTCCAATTTAAATCTACTCCTCTCCAATTTAAAACCATTGCCCCTTGTCCTTTCACTGCAGGCCTTTGCAAACAGGCCCTCTGCAGCCTGCTTGGAAGTTCCCTTTAAGTACTGGAAAGTCAATGGAATGGGGAAGGTTAGAGCAACCCCTAAGCAGACAAAAAGGGCTTGAAAACTACTATTTCTCATGTCCTTTAGACACACAATTCCAAAGAGAACAGAGTAAGAACATCATAAGAGAACTTAATAACAGAATAAGAACATAATATTCTTAACAGAATAAGAACATAATATTCTAGAGACAGAATAAGGAAAACAAATCTTGGCACAAATGACTTTTTAAAGTCATCCTATGTAAATATTGTACAATATACCCTGCCAAAAAAACCCCTGATGAAGTAGAGAGAAGAGGTGGAAGTAAAAGAGTGCTTATTAACTGAACACGTTTATGGCATAATTGTCATACCAATACACATGCAAAGGAAATAATCACTGTTCTAGAATACATTCTGTAGGTTATGTTACAACTACTCTTTAATTACTGTTTGCTTCACCTACTTCAGTCTTTAAGCCAATCACTTTCTGCAAGGGCTTATCAGCTGCATTCCTAGCTTAAGCACCTTTCAGAACTGAAGACAATATTCTGGTTTTCTCCTGTTCTTTCAGCCGAGCAAGGTAAACATAAAGAAATCTTCATTCTTTGCATTTTCTGTTATTATTTGTTTTCTGCAAGATTTCTCTGTCCTCTCTACTCTCACTTGGTATTCATGGATTTTAAACTTAATACTTTCTTGGCCTAGTTAGAAAACACAAAATCTACTCTAAAATGCCCTGAAATTACACATTTTTTAAAAGTTTCCCAGTTTTCTTCCAGAAGCCTGGTACACAGTGTTTGTCAGTACCTGCTTAGATGTTAAATGCATTTCTTGCTTCCAGTTTGCCTCAGCTCTTTCCAAGCCCAGCCCCAATCTCTATGTGGCACAACAGGGATGCCACAGGGATCCAGGTATTGAAAGAAATGTATGCTGGCTGTCATTTACTCCATGGAAACATGTTCCTCTGTGTCCTGTTTAGACTGATTCACTCAGGGCAACTCCTCCCCATTGGCATTATTAGACTTCCAAGTGACTCTGACAGCTCTGTCAGAAGACAATCCCCAGCTCCTGAGACTCCTCAGCAATCCTATCTGGATCAAGGCTGAGCCTCCCTGAGCAGGGAAGTGCTCAGTGCTCAGGATCATTTCTATAAGTAGCTATGGCTGAGCTTTCCTTTAGCCAAGGAAAAGGTTGCATACTTCTTTAAGAAGAGCAGACTGCATTTGAAAAGTAGTAAATATAAACACTTAAAATATTCCCAGGACTTCACAGTCAGCTGACTCAGTTTTGCTCCCAGTTATTAACTGGTGCATCCCTCTCAGGGATGCGAGTTTGGGAAGAATTCAACCACCTACTCCTGAAATTCTGCTTCCCTGAGCTAATCTCCTTCCTTCATCAATGTACAACTTCAGTGTGTCTTGGAGAAGCCAAAGCTGCCATGTTCAGCACAGAGCCTCCTGCAAGCAAAGCAGCTCTTGGCACAGATCCTCTCCCTTCCTTGTCTTTCAGCCACCTTGCTTTGCTTAGCAGCACAACCAGCAGGCAACTTCATATCAGAACAAGGAGTTGTGAGGAACAAGGCTTGCNCAGAGCTCCCTTCCAACCCAAACCAGTCTAGGATTCTATGAACGGTTGGGAACCTAACTGTTACCTTCACTTTATCTGAACTAAACCTCCTACAACTAGCATCTAGCTACCTATATACTCTGCAGTTGCAAAGAGGCTGGTGGATTTGGGGATCTCAGGTGTAAGAACTGCTTGTTTAGGTATCTAAGTTAAATTCCTAGAATCTTCAAATCCAAAAAGCCTTGTCATTAAAAGAATAAAGAACTCTGGCACTGATTCAAAGAAGACTAATTTGGTAGGCACTATTTCACTACAGTTAAGTGCATCTACTAAGCAGAGAGAATTGCAATCCCAGTTTCTCTCCTCCTTCCCTTTGGAGATGGATTAAAAAGTGCTGATTCAATAAACCCAACATCCCTCTCCCACTGTAGATGTAGAAGTTGTCATTGTAAACACTTTGCCTGCATCTCTCCATTACAGAAGTGTGAACACAGTGCCTGGTCCAGGCTGCTCTGCAAGAAGCATCATTTTCACTGTAGTGGGACCAAGAGGCACCCCTATTATTAGATTTATGTATTTGAATTCACTGTGACATCTTCAAAGAGTCTGCCCATGAAATGCTGGCAGCACAAATGACAGATTTGGGACCCACCATTTGCTTCTCTTCCTCACATTTTGTGAGCACTGTAGGTCTCACATTGAGATTGCAGAAGTTGGTGAGCTGAATGCTTTTTTTTTTCCTTATTCTAAAGTAATTTACTTCTGAGTATCATGGTTGTTGATGGATCTGTGATCTACACCACATTAGTAGGTTTTTCCCAGGGCTGACAGGTCAGTGATTTCCTCTGGCACTAAAAGGTGGTCATTATCTTCCACAGCTTAGTCATTTCCAAGAGTTGGGAGTCTGCATTCATCTCACCCAAAGAACAGGCAAAGAACAGCAAAGAGACTCTAAGCATTTCTGCATTCCTGCTAAGACCTTTTTATGTGACTTTGCATACAGTTACCTTTATTCCTATCCATAGAAAAAGCCTGATGGGTATATTTCTGCACAGTAAAACCCAAATAAATACTGAGAGTGCTAAAGAGTTCCTTCATTTCCTTAGGCAATGCACCAAAGCAGTGCAGAAGAGGCTAATAGGTTCTGCAGAGCAATTGCTTTTTGCCCTTGTGCAAGTGTGCAGAACAGGATGGAGAGTGACTGAAAAATGACTGTGACAGACTCTCAGCTGGCCATAGCTCTGAAGCTGGGACTGCTGTCCTCTTCCCCACTTCCAAGACACTAAAATGGCTTGCAGCATCAGTGAGTTATGAAAACACACACAAACCCAAGTGATTTCCACATGTCCAGTTAAGTGTAATATGGTGAGACAGCATAAAAAGGTTTGCAAACAAACCTTTCCCTTATTCACTCTACCTTACAGAGCAACTCCTGCCATTTTTGCTTTCCAGGTCAGCAATTCTTAGCAGCTTCCTGGACTCCAACAAATTCCCTCTGGTTTGCTCAGGATTCCCCTTTAAGATCTCCCTTACTGTGGGATGCTTTCTGCAAGTCCCTGGAGTTTCCCAGCAGCAGCATCCCCACTCATGGAAGATACTACCTCACGTGCCAGGATCCTCCCTGCCTGATAACCATGCTCAGTTGTTCCCAAGGAAAGAGCAATTTTCCCCTCTCTCCTGCTGGTTGTATGATGCCAGTAGTGTAGCAGCCTGAGGATTGCCAAGGGGCAGCCTGTGGCTCAACCATGTTCTTGGGTTAACAAGTGCTGCACATACAGATAGAAGAGTAATAAATGGTACAAGAGGTGCTACTTGTTACACTTATTCTTAGTGACTGATGTGCAATTAGCACACAGTTGGGTGACAAGCTGTCATACTCATTATTTTGAAACTCAACATGTTCCTGACTTCTTTGGGGTGGTGAGAGGAGAGAGCCACACAAAGAGTGACTACAGGAACCTGGCCACAGCAGCAGTCTTGTCCCAAGAGCCTCTTCATCTGCTCTTTTGAAGTTTCCAAGGACACTGCAGGGAAAAAGAAGTTGGAAATCCCTGTTTCTGGGAGGCAAGAAGGGCATTGCTGCTCAGATGATCTGATCAGCAATCTTCTACTGCAAGAGAATGACTTTAGGCAACCCCAGAGCTGGACACTAGCAGGAACAGAAGCTCCTCTTTGCAAGGGCATAAGAATCTAACTGATGGCACTGAACTGGGGGGAACTGTTGACTCCCTGGAAGGCTAGAGGGCTGGGCAATCACCAGCTGCATGGAGCTGAACCAGGGTGAATGGTGGATTCTACATCTGGGACAGGGCAACTCTGCATGTACATACAGCCTGGGGAAGGAGAGGCTGAAGAGCAGCCCTGTAGAAAGAGATCTCTGCGTTGTGCTCAATAGCAAGCTGGACATGAGTCAGCAGTGTGCTCTGGCAGCCAAAAGGGCCAACTGTGTCCTGGGCTGCATCCAGCACTGCACTGCTAGCTGGACAAGGGAGGTGACAGTCCCACTCTACTCTGTGCTGGTGTGGCCTCACCTGCAGTGTTGTGTGGAGTTTGGGGCACCACAAGGTAAGGACATGAAGCTGTTGGAGAGTGGCCAGAGGAGAGCCATGCAGATGGTGAAGGGTCTAGAGGGGAAGCCATGTGAGGAACAGCTGAGGTCACTTAGTCTGTCACAGTCTGACAATCCCTTGTGGTCTCCTGTGGCCCCTGGAGCCATAACTGTGCCCACAGCAGAGGGAGCATTAAACTCATTGCCCACGGGAAAGTGTGGGGAGTGATACCCATGTTCCTA